>CAUDMG010002649.1:1357500-1387500 GCA_958450375.1 Homarus gammarus | reverse complement strand
TCCCAAAGTAAGAGGAGTCATTGAGAGAGAGAGAGAGAGAGAGAGAGAGAGAGAGAGAGAGAGAGAGAGAGAGAGAATACAATTAGGGAAGGAAGAGATAACATTAAGGAAAGAGGAGGAGGGGGATAAGGCACTAGATGGTAAGGGGAGAGAGGAAAAAGAAGAAGAGAAGAAGAGGGAAAGGAAGAGACGGTGCGAAAGGGATCAAAGAGGAAGAGGAACAGAAACATAGGAGAGATAAAGATGGTAAGAATGATGAAGACAACAAATTAAAACACATAGAAAGACAATAACTCACATCTAATAAGAAACTAATTAATGAAGACACACACCTGTCTCACCTGGTCCTTGTTAACTGTACACACACACACACTTGTCTCACCTGGTCCTTGTTACCTGTACACACACACACACACACACACACACACACACACCATCTCCGACGCTGTAACGGGGTTGATGTGACGAGCTACGGACGGTGATATTAATAAGTTGACATAAACTAATCATACACCACACTATAGCGGGGTTAATGGGACAGGTAAACAATAACATGGGCAGGTAACCAAAATAGTGGTCCTCCTCCTCACCTTCCTCCTTACAACTAATCTTCCTCACCTCTCGCCCTCCTCCTGCTCCTCCTCCTCCTCCTACTCCTCCTCCTCCTCCTGCCTTCCTCCTCACCTCCCGCCCTCCTCCTAACTTTAGCACAAGAAACATGACGGTGTCCTCCTGGAAACTTCCTGGACGACGAGAGGAGGAGGAGGAGGAGGGAGAGAAGAAGGAGAAAAAGAATAAGAATAAGAAAGGTGATCATAAGAAGGAAGAGATGTAAGGAAAATCAGGGGAGAGAGAGAGAGAGAGAGAGAGAGAGAGAGAGAGAGAGCCTAAGAGCAGGTAACTGTTCACGTTGTAATTTATAAAAAAATAAATAAAAATAATCAACCTAAGAAAACAGGTAAAAACAGGTAAGAACAGGTAAGTGAAGTATGTTTGTGGGGGAAAACAAAAAGTATCCCTCAGACGGTATAAATAAATCCCTCTACCAGTCAAGTCAGAAGAGTTGGATACTAAGCTAACGATATTGGCTGACATAAATCTTATACCTAAACAACCACTAACTATTTAGCTGTGTGATTAGCCACGATAACAACACAATTTGATACTGTTTAATAAAGACACTCTCGTTGTATTTTAATAACAGGATCTCATACCTAGTGACGGGGAGGTTGTGGGGGGTGGGGGGTGGGGGGTGAGGGGTGGGGGATGGGGGAGGGGGAGGGGGAGGGGGAGGGGAGGGGGGAGGGTAGTGGGGAGAGGGGGGTACAAGGTCGTGATGCTCAATAAACAAACACACTGACATACAAAACGTCTTGTCTGCCAGGTTGTTCATGGAAGGTAATTAAACACTCAGAGGTCGTTCAGAGGGCAAACAATAACCAGGATGTGTTAAGCAGTTAGTATAGTCCTGAGGTGTTAAAACAGTTGATATAGTCCTGAGGTGTTAAAACAGTTGATATAGTCCTGAGGTGTTAAACAGTTGGTAGCCCTGAGGTGTTAACACAGTTGGTAGCCCTGAGGTGCTATAAGGTCAACACTGTACACTTGTCTTCTGATCTCGATCTGTAAAAGTTTTTGTTACAAGTCAATGTTTTCACCTTTTTTGGCCATTTTTTATCCCTCACTTGTTTTTGTCCCTCGAGGGCGAATTTGGCGAACTGAGGAGTGAATCGCCCGTCGCAGCTCGCCCCTGTGTGATTTTTTTTGTTAGGAGAAGAAAGATTAGTGGACCAAGATGTAAACACACAATATGGTTCAAGAAATGGAGAGTGAGTCAGTATAGATGCAAGCTAGCTGGTGGACACATCTTGTTATTGACTTTACCTGAGTGATGTAAGTTGGTGCTGACTGACACACATTCAGACACCAACAAAACACTGAAACTAACATGTATAGGAGTGTATTTTCCTCATAACTCGACCCCAAAAAAGGTATCTTTACGGAGAGTGATCGATGAATTCCAAAATGAACACTGTGACTCCTGTTGTCTCGGTAGGGTTGTCAAAATCCTTCGTCCGTTGTGTCATATTGTCTCACACAAAATCGAAGAGATATATTTTTTGGAGTGAGTAATACTGTACTGTTAAAACAATTGATTCATATTGTACAAGAACATGAACATTACCAGTGAACAAAGATGAACAAAAGTTGATTATATACAAAGCTACAAACGTTCCTAATGACTGTATATGAACAAACGCTAATGTACACAAACAAAAGTTCCGTAAAATACAACAGGAACAATTGAACAAACGCTTATACATACAAACGTTCCGTAAACACAAGAATACAACGTTGACACACACACAAAAAACGTTCCCGACAGACAACAAACACGCGAGCGAGGGGCGGAGCTGAGCAATAAACATATTTGTGTTAATGTGTGTAATAATAAGGAGCCGCCCGTCCTGCAAGTGACTGATTATTATCTGTCTGTCTGTCTTTGTCTGTCAGGATCTGGAGACAGTACCCCTCCATATCCCTACTTCGCTGTATCCTGCACCCCCTCCCCCCCCCCCCAAGCTGTGTCCTGTTCTTCCTCTCTGTGTCCAATCCCCCTCCCCCTTGTGTGTCCTGTTCCTCCCCCACTGTATCCTACCCCCTACGCTCTCCATCTCCTACATGCCTGCAGTATCTCTTTCCCTGCCACACCCTACCACACCCTACCACATCCACCACCCTGACCATACGTTACTTAAGCTCGAATGGATAAGGTTAGAAAATAGAAAATCGTTCATTCTTTCCAAAATATTCAAATAAAACTTCAATTAAACTTTACCATAATAAGTTAATATTTGTCTTTAAATTCTTAGTGATGTGTTAAGAAATTTGTTCTGGTTAATACAGTGATGGTAAGAATTTAATGCTCAGTTTATATATTTATTTTGGCGGCAGTTTGTGTGACTTTGTAGAAGAAAACTTTTGTAGTGGTTTGACCCGTAAGTGTATAAGACTCAAGTGTGTGAGACTCAAGTGTGTGAGACTCAAGTGTGTGTGTTTACCTTATGACCTGCCTGTAAGCTGTCTTATGACCTGCCATGTAAACTGTCTTATGACCTGCCATGTAAACTGTCTTATGACCTGCCATATAAACTGTCTTATGACCTGCCATAGTAAACTGTCTTATGACCTGCCATGTAAACTGTCTTATGACCTGCCATGTAAACTGCCTTATGACCTGCCATGTAAACTGTCTTATGACCTGCCATAGTAAACTGTCTTATGACCTGCCATGTAAACTGTCTTATGACCTGCCATGTAAACTGCCTTATGACCTGCCATGTAAACTGTCTTATGACCTGCCATGTAAACTGTCTTATGACCTGCCATATAAACTGTCTTATGACCTGCCATAGTAAACTGTCTTATGACCTGCCATGTAAACTGTCTTATGACCTGCCATGTAAACAACTACTCCACTTACTTCAATGACCAATAAAATTACGTAATTAACATAAGAGAGCAGGTAACAGGTGTGTAAAATTGATCCTCGTTAGGTTAGGTTAGATAAGCCAACCTAACCTAACCTAACCTCTCCCACACTGTACCCCTGACAGTTACCCCGAGACTGCTTGTAACCCAGGACGAGAGAGAGAGAGAGAGAGAGAGAGAGAGAGAGAGAGAGAGAGAGACTAACCCCCCCCCCCCACCTCACTGTGCTTGAAACTCTAGCAGGCAGGAGTGTGTTGATGTCCTCCTGCCTGCTGTTCTGCTTGTGACTTAGTAGGGGGAGGTGAGAGGAAGGAGGAGAGGAGGGGTGAGAGGAAGGGGGTGAGGGGAGGGAGTGAGGTGAGGGTGGTAAGAGAAAGGGATCAAGGGGGAGGGGATGAGGGGAGGGGATAAAGGGAAGGGGAGGAGATGAGGAGAGAGGGGTAATGGGGAGGAACAGTAAGGGGAGGAGGGGTAATGGGGAGGAGGGGGCAAGGGGGGAGGGGTAAGGAGAGGAGGGGTAAGGGGAGGAGGGGTAATAAGGAGGAGAGCAAATGGGGAGGAGGAGGAAAGGAGCGGAGGGTGAGGGAAGGCAAAACGGGGGTACGGATGGGAGGGGGTAATGGGAGGAGGGGGAAGGGGAGGAGGGGTAAGGGGGAGGAAGAGTAAAGGGAGGAGGGGTAAGGGGAGAGTTGGGGGTAAGGGAGATTGATGAAAAATTCTCCCCCACACCTCACTGTAGTTGTAACTCTAGCTTGGAGGAATGTGTTGAAGACTCTATCTCCCTCCTCTATTCTTGTGACTTGCAGGGGGAAGGGGGTGAGGAGGGGGAGGGAGAGGGGGGAAGGGGGTGTGTGGAGTGGAAACGGGGGAGGGGAGGGGGGAAGGAGAGGGGGAGTGGATGAGGTGATGTCTTGCCTTGCTGTGCTTGTAATGGTTGGCCGGAGCATGAGGAGGGAGGTGGGGTAATTCCTCTCGCTCTCCCCCACTATGCTTGTGATTCTTGCAATAGGAGGAGGGGGAGGGGGAGGGGGAGGGGGAGGAGGAAGTGATGTGATGTGATGTTACTTCAACTTTTGTTGTGCTTGTAAATGTTGCTGAAGTTAGAAGGGGAGGGGGGACATGAGGGGAGGGGGACATGAGGAGGAGGGGGACATGAGGGGGAGGGGGACATGAGGGGGAGGGGGTCATGAGGGGGAGGATGGACATGAGGGGGAGGATGGACATGAGGGGGAGGGGGGACATGAGGTGGAGGGAGGACAAGAGAGGGAGGAGGGAGGACAAGAGAGGGAGAAGGGGGGCATGAGGGGGAGGGAGGACAAGAGAGGGGGGAGAGGGAGATGAGGAGGGGGACATGAGGGGGAGGGGTGACATTAGGAGGTGGGGTGACATGAGGGGCAAGAGGGACAAGTTACTACCTTCCTTCCCCCTCACCCTCCCCTCCTACCACTCACACTTGTGTTGGAGAGGGTAGTTTACTTATTGAGGTGAAGCCCCCCCCCCCCAGCACCCACTCCAGTAACTCCCTAGTGGTGACAGTGGTGGAGGAGCGTGGGGGGGGGGGGGGGACGTAACAAGGTGCAGGAACACTCGGGTGATATAAATGCTAAGATAACTTAATTGAATAAAATAGCCATTTGACGTCATCAGCTGTCACAAACATTACAGGTACAGGAACAATAACAGGTACAAGAACAATTACAGGTACAGGAACAATTACAGGTACAGGAACAATAACAGGTACAAGAGATTTCAAAACAATAACATTACATAAACATTAACAAACATCAATGCACCACTGTACCATTAGAAAACATTATATCATATATTGTTACTCAGATAGATATAAACTTAGCAAGAATTATATATTTTACCTTCACGACATGGTACTGTCTGTCTGTCTGTCTGTCTGTCTATCTGTCTATCTGTCTGTCTGTCTGTCCCACCTTAACACAACCTATCTTATATCGTCTTCACCCGCTTACCAGATTACTATACATCAACTATACTTTGCTGTTAAACTATGTGTATACTTATAATAAATAAATATATAAATAAAGTGATAACCGCAGTAACATTCTAATATGCTCTTATTACCACCATGCTATGTATACTATTCCAACCAAACCCAAACCCAACCCAACCAAACCCAACCCAACCAAACCTAACCAACCAAACCCAACCCAACCAAACCCAAATCTAACCCAACCAAACCCAACCCAACCAAACCCAACCCAACCAAACCTAACCAACCAAACCCAAATCTAACCCAACCAAACCTAACCAACCAAACCCAACCCAAATCTAACCCAACCAAACCAAACCCAACCCAACCCAAACCTAACCAAACCCAACCCAACCAAACCCAAATCTAACCCAACCAAACCCAACCAAACCCAAATCTAACCCAACCAAACCCAAATCTAACCCAACCAAACCCAACCAAACCCAAATCTAACCCAACCAAACCCAACCAAACCCAAATCTAACCCAACCAAACCCAAATCTAACCCAACCAAACACATTTATAACAACTTGACAGAGGGACAGACGTGACTGAGAATATCATGTGGTCCAAAATATAACTGAGGGAAGTGAGGTTCTCGGGTCATGGAGCCTGTAATGAGGAAATGATTCTTTGGTTGGTTGAGGGAGGGAGGGAAGGAGAGGGAAGGGGGGAGGGAGGTAAGGGAGGGAAGGGGGGAGGGAGGTAAGGGAGGGAAGGGGACGGAAGGGAGTGAGGGAGGGAGGGAGGGACAGGTGTTTGATGGTTGTGTTTGGTGTCGACTGAAACCTCAAGCACACAAGCACGTACACAAACATTCTTATTTCTGATCAACACACACACACACACACAGTACAGGAGGTAATGTTAACAAGTTCCAACATTTACCATATGCCAGACACTAATCTCTCCTCCTGACCTCCTTCTCCCTGCCCCTACTTCTTCCCCCTAACCTCCTCCCCCCAACCCCTACCTCCTCCCCCCCTGCCCCTACTTCCTCCCCCTGACCTCCGCCTCCCTGCCCCTACCTCCTCCCCCCTGCCCCTACTTCCTCTCCCTGACCTCCTCTCCCTCCTCCTCCTCCCCTACCCTTCAACACTATGTAGCATTTGAGGGAGAGAGGGAAGAAGAGGGCAAAAGAGGGAAGGAGGGAGGAAGGAAGGGAGATAGGGAGTAAGTGATGGAGAGAGAGAGAGAGAGAGAGAGAGAGAGAGAGAGAGAGAGAGAGAGAGAGAGAGAGAGAGAGAGATAACAGTCGGCAAAACAATTCCTCAAATTGATAATGCGTTATATTAAATGTTCCGCGGCACAAGGGTCGTAACCCACCCGCACACCTGGCTTTCATTTATCATCTCCCGACCCCCGCCACGTTAAAATGAGCCTCGATCCTTTTTTTTTTCTTTTTTCTCTCTTTCTCTATCCCTCTCTCTCTGTATCTCTCTCTCTCTCTCTCTCTCTCGCTCTCTCTCTCTCTCTCATACCATCACTGGGAATCGTGGTGAACAAATGTTTCGAAATATTAAAATGATACTTTTTGGCACAACGAGTGAAAATGGGTGAGAATTTTTAGCGAGGGTGGTGATGACTCCCTCCCTCTATCTTTCTCCCTCTACCCACCTCCCCCAACCCCCCTCACTCCCCCCTCCCCCGTGGTGTGACAGTGCCCGGTGATATACGTATTATAAATGAGAACGAATAGCCGGTATGACTCCTGACTCCCGGATACACCCTTATATACCTTGGCTCTGTGTTGATTTACCTGTGATGATTTACCTGTGTTGATTTACCTGTGATCTACCTGTGAAAATTTACCTGTGATCTACCTGTGTTGATTTACCTGTGATTTACCTGTGATGATTTACCTGTGATCTATCTGTGTTGATTTACCTGTGATCTACCTGTGATGATTTACCTCTAATGATCCCAATGTTTTATTATCCCTATTTTTAACCCACCTGTAATATACCCTCTATTTTTATCATCACCTATTTCTCACCTCACCCCCTATGCTCCCGTGAAACACCTATTTCCTCACCTATTTTATTACCACCTATTTCCAATTAAAGTTTTCCGACTTCCCTATTTTCTTCCTATTTTGTAAACTATTTTCCCTCAGATTCAACCCACATAACCCTAATTGTGTTTTGCCAATTTGACTTAATGTATTACTTAGGGCAATTTTATTTTGGGGGGATAAATTCACCTTTAATTTACCTGTAATTAATAAACATCTATTTCAAGCTTGTAATTTTTGTCTTACTATTTTCTTAAACTTAATACTAGACAGACAGACAGACAGACATAAATAAATATAAAGTAACACCATTTATTCTATTTCTTGTTTATCAGATTTGTTTGTCAATATATTTCCTGTCTATATTATTCTTAAGAGGATTATTGACTTCTGTTTCCCTGCGTTTTTGTGTGGGTTAGACAGGGCGTGGGTTAGACAGGGCGTGGGTTAGACAGGGTGTGGGTTAGACAGGGCGTGGGTTAGACAGGGTGTGGGTTAGACAGGGCGTGGGTTAGACAGGGTGTGGGTTAGATAGGGTGTGGGTTAGACAGGGCGTGGGTTAGACAGGGCGTGGGTTAGACAGGGTGTGGGTTAGACAGGGCGTGGGTTAGATAGGGTGTGGGTTAGACAGGGCGTGGGTTAAGCAGGGGCTTGGGGTAAGCAGGACGGTCGTGGTGTTACCTACCACGGTGACAGAGGCGTGGGTAAGGCAGGGCGTGGGTGGCATGGTGTTATCTAGCACAGAGGCGTGGTGGTAGTGGTGAGTTATGGGTCGGTCACACACACACACACACACCTCCCTCCCGACTCCCTCCCGACTTTATCCGAATCCTCCCACACCGACCTGGGGTTTTAGGCACCAACAAACTAGCACTCTCACCCCCCTCTCCCCCCCCTTTCCTCCCCCTCTCACATCCCTCCCTCTACCACACCACCACACCTCTCAAACTAACACACCACCACAGCTACTCAAAATCTCTCCTTCAAGATCAAGTTCAACACATATCTTAAAATTGACTTCAAACTCAAGAAATGCATAAAATTTCTCCAAAGAATGGGATTTTTTTTTTTTTTTTGGAGGGATGGGGAGGAGGGAGGTAGTGGGGTGACACGGGCGAACACGGTGAGGAGGGTGGTAGTGGTAGTGGGGGGGAACGGGCGAACACGGTGTCAGATGCCATGAAACAAGGTTGGACAATCCTTCCCGCTACCGAACACATAATAAAATACGATAAAAAAAAATAAACAAAAATAAGTTCCTACGCCATAATTCTTCCATTAACTTAAAAAAAAATAATAGACAGGTAATTTAACTAAACATATATATGAAGACTTACAAACTATAATACACTCGTAAAAAAAATATATAAAAATAAATAAATTCAACTGCAATAATTAACTCGCCAAAGGTTCATATATCCCTGTAAAAAAATATAATGTGCACCTGAACCATTTTCTCTCCTCTCTTTATTCGATTCTCTCTCTCTCTCTCTCTCTCTCTAGCTTTATTATATTTAGTTTTCTCTATTCGCCCTCTCTCTTTTTCTCTCTCTACTTATATTTTTCCCCTTTCTCTTTTTCTCTCTTGTTTCTCAATCGTCACATTAGAGTTTGTCTTTTAAGTCCCTATAATAATCGATGTTTTTACTGGTACTTTTTTTGTACGCTTCAGACCGTCAGTCATCATGTTTACACCTACTGTACTGTGAGTCTTCTGATGTGGTGGCAGGTGACAGGTGTGGTGGTGGTGGTGGTGGCAGGTGTGGTGGCAGGTGAGGTGGTGGTGGTGGTAGTAGTGGTGGTGGTGGTGGTGGTGGCAGGTGTGGTGGCAGGTGAGGTGGTGGTGGTGGTAGTAGTGGTGGTGGTGGTGGTGGCAGGTGTGGTGGCAGGTGAGGTGGTGGCAGGTGTGGTGGCAGGTGAGGTGGTGGTGGTGGTGGCAGGTGTGGTGGCAGGTGAGGTGGTGGTGGTGGTAGTAGTGATGGTGGTGGTGGTGGTGGTTAAGTCTGATTAGGTTAGGTTATGTTAGGTTATAGTTAGGCTAGGCTAGGTGAGGTGAGGTGAGATGAGGTGAGGTGAGGTACGATATCCGCCAAGCCGATAATGTCCCGATATCCTAACATTATCCTCCACCACACGATATCGAACACTTTATGCCGATAAGGTTGAAATACCAATAACTTAATAAGGGAATTTCGTCTCTAGGTACGAGTCGTTAATTTTCCGATACCTATTATTGTCTTCACGTTCATCACGAATCCCAAAACCTAATCGAACCCAACGAATCCCTAAATGAACCCACCAAAAAAACCTAAAATGAACCCATCGACTATCTAAATGAACCCGAATGAATCCCTGAATAAATTCGATGCTATGACGAACCCCATAAGTGAACCCAATAAATCCCTAATCGAACCCAACGAACTCCAAAACGAACCCAACGACTCCCCTAAATGAACCCAACGACTCCCCAAAATGAACCCAACGACTCCCCAAATGAGCCCAACGACTACCCCAAATGAACCCAGGTGGCCAGGAACTGCACATCACGTGACCAGGGGCTCTTCCCTCACCCTCAAGTAGACCAATTTTGCTGTGGTAGTTGATGCTGTTATTGCTGTGGTATGCGCGCGCACACACACACACACACACACACACATACACACACACACACACCTCGCAGTTGTAGCATTATTATGGCATAATTTTGTGACAATTGGTACCGGTATAGCCAGCACAACAAGAGGTACAGTACCGGTATGGCCAGGTAAGCGAGGCTGTACCCATACCGGAACACTCAACATGTAGACTGTGTGATAAAACTTAACTCTTGAACTTATTATATCTGACACTGTTAAGAGAGTTCACACCTGGACTATCAATAATTAATTAACCATTTCACTGCATCAGGTGTACTTAAAGAAATCCTACCTATACATCTTAACTTACCTGTCCATACTAATTAGTTTTCAATCTATAAGACTAATGCGTATGATTGACTCTCTTATCTTCTTTTAAATACAATGATAATATCCTAATGACAACACCTGACTGAACTAATGATCTGAGGTAAAAATTGTACTCCAATCTTTTCAATAAAGTTGTTAACACTAAGTAAAATTCTCCCTCTAAGACCAAGCTGGTAGAGGTGAGGGAAGGTGAGACAAGAAGGAAGGCAGGAGGAGGAGGAGGAGGAGGAGGAGGATGAGGGATACAAACTGACATGGTTGGTGGGGGGGGGGGGTTATGGGGGGTTGAGAGGAGGCGGATATAGAAGGAAGAAGGGAGGGTAGGAGGAGGGTGAGGGAGGGGAGGGTGAAGGTAGGGTGACGGGGAGGGGGAGTGTGCGACCGGTGGTTGGAGATGAGGGAGAGGAGGGGGGGGGGGGGGGGTCGAGGAGGGGAAATGAGGGTAGGTGCTGGTGGTTGTCAAGCTCTGAGGTGGGTAAGGTACTGTCTGAAGCACGATAATTATCACCTCTCGCTGAAACAAGTCATCCTCAAGACCTAACACTCAAACTCGACATTAGAACCGTCGCTTGTTACATCAGCACCTACACTTGAGGTCTAATTAATCCTCTATGACACTCCTGGGGGTACCAGTGTTAAAAGAGAGTGCCAGATTTATCGTAGGAGATGGCAGTGTGGCACCATGGCTCTACCTTGGTGCGGTTACCGGGGAAGATTTGTAGGGCCAAAGGTGAGGTCAGTTTTACGGTGTGTGGGGGACGGCTGAGGGATCTTCCTGGCCTGGGCGTCTGGAACTTAACACAACACCCTGTCCCTACCACATCCCCCCCCAACCCCACCCCCCCTCCTTTAGTGTTCATTACCCACATCTTCTAATTCTACCATAAAACTCTCTCTCTCTCTCTCTCTCTCTCTCTCTCTCTCTCTCTCTTTCTCTCGGCTACAAAAACAATTCCTACACACAACTATACAAACAAACACATGATGAACTATTACTACTATTACTCTTTACATACACAAGGGAGAGAGGGGAATAATCAAGAAACTAGGTTCACACACACACACACACACACACACACAAACAGTCCAGGTTACACTAGTGAGAAGAAACCTGTTTTTATTGTAGGTAACACAGAGGGTAGGTCACATCTCTCACACCCCCCCCCCCTCCTCCCTCCCTCGTGTTATTCTCAAACAAGTGTAAATTATTATACTACCCTGTTGGAACATCTGCCTCCCTCTCACTAACACCGTTGACGCATCTGTTACCCCTGTTACCTCACTGTTAACAGACACCATACAATAATCTTATCCAATTAGCTAGTTAGTGTCGTTGGAAAAATAAGTCATTCTAATTAGTTCCAAGCCCCCCCCCCCCCCCCCCCACCCGGTAATTAGTTAGGTGGTATTTATATCTATATTAACTAGTCATATGATAGTTACCAACCCTCAGCAACTATTAAATAACCTCATATTAATATTACCTGATGGTAGACCTAATTTAACCTTTGCGTATATAATTAATTAGTACAAGGTGACGCCCATAAACACCTGATTAATTATACCTTGTCCCTCTATATACATTCTAATCCACGTCCATTTAATTACTAATAAACAAACAACAAAAATCACTACAGGTAAACCAAATTTTTCCATATAATTAAAAGGACATGAACAGGTAAGTTAATTGTACCTTTTTACAATAATTAACCACAATTTATCTACGGTCATCAGGTAAAAAATTTATTCCTTATATAAATTTCCTAACGATATATAACATCAATGGTGTTTTAAATTAATCATAAAAAATATATAAACTTTTGTAGAGTTTTGTGAGACAGTGGAGAAAATAGATACAAAATATTAATGCACGACTTAACTTTTTTTTCCAGCCAATATCGCCTCACAACACCTGGAGCTTACCTGTGAATGAGAACAATTCCACTAATTAATTATCAGTTCATTTACATTTTAGTCATTTACCTGTCCACATATTAAAAGGTTAAATACACTTACCTGTAATAGCTAATACTGAAAACAAACGATAGTAAATATTTGTAATTGAGAGAGAGAGAGAGAGAGAGAGAGACGATCCATGGAAATTAGTGAGAAGCGTGGGAGAGGGAGAAGGGAGGGAGGGGGAAAAAGAGGGGGGAGGGGAATGGGAGGAGATGGGGTAGGGTAAGGAACAGGAGGAGGAACATTGGGGAGGGGGGGGGGGAGTATTTGAAGAGCCCAGGTAAAAGGGAGGGAAGGTAGGGAGGGAAGTAGGGAGGGAGGGAGGTAGGTAACGGTTGTCGGTGTGAAGGGAAGGAAGGAGGGAGGGAGGATGTATAAGGGAAAAGGAAAGACAGAGATAAAGAGAGTAAGTGAGAAATAATGAATAAAAAATGCAAGGAAAATATGGAAGGGGAATGATGGAAAGGAATGAAGGTAAAAGATAAGATAAATAAAGAAGAGAGAAAAGAAATGGAAGATAATTACAACAGTTAGATAGGATGGATGGATACAATAATTACTTCATAGTCAAAGAAAGAAAGAAAGAAAGAAAGAAAGAAAGAAAGAAAGAAAGAAAGAAAGAAAGATAATGACAAGCACAAAAAGACACACTGGTGAAAGTAGGTGAAAGAATAAATGAAGTGAATGAAAGTACGAGAGAATGGGGGCTGGGGGGGGGGGGGAGAGAAAGATGGAGGAGAGAGAGGAAGAGAAAGAAGGGAAAAAGAGAGAGGGGAAGAGATAGGATGTGATAAAGAAAGGAGAAGAAAAATAGAGGGAGAGAGAGAGGGGGGGGATGGAAAGAAAGAGAGAAGACAGGAAGGAGAGAAGGAGGGAAGAGGGAGAGAAGGAATAACTAAATTAAAGGTAGCGAATAAGGTAAAAGAGAGAGAGATGATGATGATGATGATGATAAGAAATTGGATGAACTGTGGGAAAAAGTGGAACGGTGAGAGGTCAGGAAAGGAGGGGAGAAAAAAGAGGGGAGGTAACTGATGAGGGGAGGGGAGGAAGAGGGGAGAGGGGGGGTGGGAAGGGAGGGTGAGTGACATGTGAGGGTGGGCGGAAGGTAGGAAGTGAGGGAATGTAAGAGGGAGGAAGTGAGGGAATGTGGGTAGGGAGGGAGGGAGTGAAGAAAGGGAGGGAGGGAGTGAGGAAAGGGAGGGAGGGAGAAACTGTAAGGGAGGTGGAAGGGCCAGAGAGAGATAGAAGGTGGGCGTGAGAGAAGAGAAGGAGGGGTGAGGGAAAAGAGAGTGAAGGAGGGAAGAGAGAGGAAAGTGAGGTAAAGAGGAGGGGATGGGTGAGGGGAAAAAGGAAGTGAGGGGAAGAAGTAAAGGAGGAAGTAAGAACAGACAGGTGTGGGAGACGAGGAGAGTGAGGGAAGATTAAATGAAGGGAGGAGCAAGTGAGGGGAACTGAGGTGAGGGGAGGTAAGGGAGGGGAGGGCAGGTGGGAGTGGCCAGGAATGTATAGACGTTAAGGTCGATGTCATCCTCAAACGTCTTCTTCTTCTTTCCTCTTTTTTATGTCTTATTCTCTCTCCTCTTCCTCCTCTCCTCTTCTTCCTCGATTTACCTTAATGTAGTTTCTTTTTCTTCTCCTCGTCCTCCCTTTTCTTTTGCATGTTTTCTCTTGTTTATTTCTTATCCTCTTTTTTTTCTCCTCCTCCTATGTTTATTCTCGTTTTCTCCTCCTCCTCTTCTTTCCTCTCCCTGTATTGCCCTTTTCTTTCTATCCCACCTTTTATTCTTTCATCCCTGCTTTCATTCTCTTCTTTCTATTTCCCTTTTTTACTCTTTCTTTATTCCCTCTTCTCCCCCTCTTCTGCCTTTCTATTTACTATGTTTAATTATAACTATTATCTCTCTTCTCTCCTATACATTCCATACGTATATAAACCAATCAGACAATTTCTATCATTCTTATCAACCAATCAGAAAATTCCTATTATCTTTATCAACCAATCAGACAATTTCTATCATCCTTATCAACCAATCAGAAAATTCCCACCATCCTTATCAACCAATCAGACAATTTCTATCATTCTTGTCAACCAATCAGAATATTCCCATCATCCTTGACGCAATAAAGTCAGTTCAACACCTCCGCCTTTCCTGACCTGACGAATAGAAATGTTTTGCCCCCCGAGGGATCTTATTCTTCAGGTGTAGATTAACGTAGTCAGGGGTTAAGTATTGTCTGCCCTTGTTGTTTATTCCGCTGTCTGTCTGTCTGTCTGTCTGTCTGTCGTGTCTGGGAAAGATGTCTGTGTTTTTCTTTCTGTCTTAGTATGTGTGTGTGTGTGTGTGTGTGTGTGTGTGTGTGTGTATTAAAAGTCTGTGTCTAAATTCCTCATTTTATTTGTTATGTCTGTTAGTTGGGCGTTAAATTGTGGGCGTGAAACTGTGGGTGTTAAACTGTGGGCGTGAAACTGTGGGTGTTAAACTGTGGGTGTTAAACTGTGGGTGTTAAACTGTGGGGGTTAAACTGTGGGGGTTAAACTGTGGGCGTTAAATTGTGGGCGTGAAACTGTGGGTGTTAAACTGTGGGTGTTAAATTGTGGGCGTGAAACTGTGGGTGTTAAACTGTGGGTGTTAAACTGTGGGCGTGAAACTGTGGGTGTTAAACTGTGGGTGTTAATCTGTGGGTGTTAAACTGTGGGTGTTAAACTGTGGGCGTGAAACTGTGGGCGTGAAACTGTGGGTGTTAAATTGTGGGCGTTAAACTGTGGGCGTTAAACTGTGGGTGTTAAACTGTGGGCGTTAAACTGTGGGCGTGAAACTGTGGGTGTGAAACTGTGGGTGTTAAACTGTGGGTGTTAAACTGTGGGTGTTAAACTGTGGGTGTTAAACTGTGGGCGTTAAATTGTGGGCGTGAAACTGTGGGTGTTAAACTGTGGGTGTTAAACTGTGGGTGTTAAACTGTGGGTGTTAAACTGTGGGCGTGAAACTGTGGGTGTTAAACTGTGGGTGTTAAACTGTGGGTGTGAAACTGTGGGTGTTAAACTGTGGGTGTTAAACTGTGGGCGTTAAACTGTGGGCGTGAAACTGTGGGTGTTAAACTGTGGGCGTCAAACTGTGGGTGTTAAACAAAAATTATATATATTTCTCGTTTTTATTTCCTGTCTCGAGCCTCAGATGACAGACAGACAGACAGACAGACAGACAGACAGACAGACAGACATAGATTCACCAAAAATAAGATAGGCAGAAAAATAGATAGGTTAGGTTAGGATAGTTCAGGTCAGGTCAGGTTAGGAACGACACCCACGGTTATAAGGGAAATTAGGTTAGATTAGGTAAGTTTACGTTAGGTTAGGTTAGGAACGACACCCACGGTTAGGTCAGGTCAGGTCAGGTTAGGTTAAGTCAGGTTAGGAACGACACCCACGGTTAGGTCAGGTCAGGTTAGGTTAAGTCAGGTTAGGAACGACACCCACGGTTACAAGGGAGTTTAAGACATGCTGTGTAATCAGTAACTATTCTAAGATTTACTGTGGGGTAACCTGACACCCTGCTGGCCTGGACCAACACCCTGTATAAACACTAAGAGACACGTTCACTGCCTTAAAACTCAGCGTTATTTAGCTATACACCCAAACACACGTTGTTGCTAGCCAGACCCTCTTATTTACCTATTTTGATTTATCCAGGGAAGCTCGATTCTACATCAACATTCACCTGAGACTTGCTAGTACACCTGGAACTCGATTCTACCTCAATATTCACCTGAGACACACTACTACTACACCTGGAGGTCGATTCTACCTCAATATTCACCTGAGACACACTACTACTACACCTGGAGGTCGATTCTACCTCAATATTCACCTGAGACACACTACTACTACACCTGGAGGTCGATTCTACCTCAATATTCACCTGAGACACACTACTACTACACCTGGAGGTCGATTCTACCTCAATATTCACCTGAGACACACTACTACTACACCTGGAGGTCGACTCTACCTCACCACTCAGCAGGTAACTTGCCTCACCTGCTGTAAGACGCTCTCCATTATCCTTAATTAAAACAATTCTTCCTCACCAAACTGCCTTAACTTCTACCTGTGTCTTACTCCCCGTGTTCAGTTCACCACACCTTAAGAGTATTATAGTGAAGTATTATAGAGCATTATAGTGAAGCATTATAGTGAAGCATTATAGAGCATTATAGTGAAGCATTATAGAGCATTATAGTGAAGCATTATAAAGTATTATAGTGAAACATTATAGAGCATCATAGCGAATCATTGTAGAGTATTATAGTAAAGCATTATAGAACATTATAGTGAATCATTGTAGAGTATTATAGAGAAGGATTATAGAGTATTACGAAGAAGCCTTATAGAGCATTATAGTGAAGCATTATAGAGTATTATAGAGAAGCATTATAAGTCAGTATAATGACGGTACATGTTTTAGTAAATCATCGTAAACTGGAGAGATCGAATATTCATGAGGCCAAGATCATAAAACTCTCCCTCCCCTCATGGTGGACTAGGTGAGAGGGGTGAGAGGGGGTGAGAGGGGATGAGAGGGGAGAGAGATGGGATGAGAGGGGAAAGAGAGGGGAGAAAGTTGGGAAAAAGGGAGGAGGTTGTGAGAAAAGTAATTGTGGTGGGGAGGAGAGGGGGAGAGGGGAGGAGAAGAGAGAGGAGAAGGATTTTGTGAGAGAGAGAGGGAGTTAATGAAGGAGAAGTTGGCATAAAGAGAAATAGGAGAGGAGGTGATGGGACGGGAGGTGATGGGAGGGGAAACGGGTGGTTAAGTCAGGTGAGTGGAAGAGGAGGTGGAGCGTGGGAGAGAGCGTGACGGTGACGGTGGGAAGAAGATGAGGAAAGAATGTACAGGAGATAGGAGGAGAAGGAGGAGGAGGAAGAGGAGGAGGAGGAGGGAAAAGAAGAGGAGGTGGCGGAGGGAGGGAGGGGAGGGAGAAGACGGGGAGTAGGAGGTGGAAGAGGAAGAAGAGGAGGAGGAGTTAAATGGAGGAGATGAAAGGGAGGGAGGGAGTGTGAAGGGTGGGAGAGAGAGAAAGAAAAAGAGAGAGACAGACAGAATATGAGGAATGAAGAAATGAGAGAAAGAGATAGAATAAACAATGATGAAAGAAAGAAAGAAAGAAAGAAAGAAATGAATTAAAAATGAAAAGTAAAAACATAAGATGAAAAAAGAAAAGTAGTGAAGGAAGAAGACGGAGAGAACAGAGAGGAAAGGAGAAAAGAAGAGAAGAGGAGAGGAAAGGTAAGTAGTAAGAGCGGGAAACAAGGAAGGTGATGAGAGGTGGATAGAAGAGAGAGAGAGAGAGAGATGATAAAGGGGGGAATAATCCAGGTGAGAGGGGAGAGAACGAACATAAATGTGAGGCAATGAAGGAGACAGGTGGACCATAATGAGAATATTAAGGGAGAAATGAAAACGTCAGGAATAAAGGAGGAGAGACAGAGAGAGAGAGAAGAAGAATGAGAGAATTATGAGGATAAATGAGGCAGAAGGAGAACATGTAATAATGAAAAGCACCTGAGATGACATGGTGTAAAATTAGACATTAGTGAGTCAACAACAACTACAACAACAACGACGACAAGAACAACTACAACACCAGCAACAACAACAACAAAAATAACAACAAAAATATCAACAACAACAACACCAGCAACAACAACAACAAAAATAACAACAAAAATATCAACAACAACAACAACAGCAACAACAACAACAAAAATAACAACAAAAATATCAACAACAACAACAACAGCAACAACAACAACAAAAATATCAACAACAACAACAAAAATAATAATAAAAATATTAATAAGCAAACATAACTTCACAAGCAAACAAGGAAGAAAAACAACAAACAAGTAAACATAACCAGAAAATATCATAAACAAACAAACAAGAAAACAAACAAACATATTACATGACAACAAGAACCCGTATATGAAGCTGCGTTAGTGCGGTCTGATGAAAACATTCTCTCAGTCAGTCAGTCAGTCAGTCAGTCAGTCAGTCAAACATTGTACTGACAGACCGTACCCCAGGCAGCGTATATAAAGAGAATGTACTAAAAAAAAATAATCCCTCTTATTTGTGGGGAGAAAAAATCCATGTCAGGTCAGGACAGGCAGGCATTGAGCTGACTAGTGCACACAGGAGAAGAGAGAGAGAGAGAGAGAGAGAGAGAGAGAGAGAGAGAGAGAGAGAGAGAGAGAGAGGAATCCAATAGGTAATACAAGGTACAGGTGCCTGAGGAAGTTGTGTGACACCTAGGGAAATGTCAGAGGTGAAACGGAGGTCGACCTGTAACTCACGCCCAGGAGGGTGAAGGAGGAGGAAGAAGGAGCGAGGAGGAAGAGGAGGAGGAGTAGGAAAAGAAAGGTCATAGGGAGGGAGGAAGAAGGCAGCAAGGGAAGAGGTAGACAGAAAGAGGAGGAGGAGGAGGGGGGAGAAGGCAACAAGGGAAGAGGTAGACAGAAAGAGGAGGAGGAGGGGGGAGAAGGCAGCAAGGGAAGAGGCAGACAGAAAGAGGAGGAGGAGGAGGGAGAAGAAGGCAACAAGGGAAGAGGTAGACAGAGCAGCCACCAGTAGTCCCACAGAGCAGCCACCAGTAGCCCCACAGAGCAGCCACCAGTAGTCCCACAGAGCAACCAGTAGCAGCGCAGCACGGGAGGACGAGTAGGAGGAGGAGGAGGAGTAGTAGATGACACCTGATGATGGATGGTGGGCAGGCCGGGGCAGAGTTACTCCTGGGATGTGTTGGTTGTGTCCCCTTTTTGTCATGTTGTGCAGTGAGCCGTCCTACCCCATCTATCGGTACCAAGCTGCCTCGCTCCTCCATTTTTCTTTCCCATCATCGAATATTATTTGGGAATGTTCCTTTAGGATTTGGATTCAGTATTTTTTTTTTTCCCCCCAGATACGTCAGGATGAAGACAGGATTCTGCATCACGTGACACAGACTTAGGAGGTTTATCTAACATGTTATCCAGATTTATACAGTATAGTTAAACGCTGAAGGATATTTACAGTTAAATGTATCATAGAAATAAAACCTAAAAAAAAAAAAAAATGTATTCAATTACGTCAATATAAATTCAAATTTCCTTATCATAAAATTCAGATACAAAAGTTTATAAAGAGGTACAAAAAGTATTACAGGTGCTTTAGGCTAGACAAGGCAGGTATTTTACACTTAAATTACTGTAACTTGTTTTGTATATACAGGTATTACTATATTAAACAGGTAAATCTATAATATTCTTAATGTATAAATCCAATTAAAAAGTGTAAGTATAATAGTAATAGTAATTGTAATAGTAGTAGTAGTAGTAGTAGAGGCCACGATAAAAAATTATTAGTAGTAGTAGAAAAAAATAACTAGTTTTAAAAGTTTAGTATTTTGACTTTCAATTTTCAAAAGTAAGTATCACATTTCCTCGACTCAACTATCATCATTAATATTTCCCATCCACTGCTTTCATCATCTCTCTCCTTCTCTTAGCTTTTCCTTCTCCTCGAGTCACCCAACACAGAAGAGGAAGAGGAAGAGAAATAGAGAGAATTGATAAAAGTTTAAGAGAGACATTTAACATTATCATCAATAAAGGCTTATTCTATTATTATTTTCACTAATATTTTAGGTCAAAGTTGAAAGTTGATTTTTCGATGAATTTCAGCTCATGAAAAATATTTACATGACTGTGTGTACGTGTGTGTGTGTGTTGTTTAGAGTCTGTTAAGGATTTACAAATATTAGATAAAAGTATACACAAAATGGTGGTGGTGGTATTATTATTATTAGTAGTAGTAGTATTAGTATTTTTATTATTATAATTATTATTAAAACGGATTTAATATCGTTAACTACAAGACTAAATTCACTTTTACAGTGTTTTCTAGATCGAGGTTATAATGGATTTCCAGCTGTGTGTGTGTGTGTGTGTGTGTGTGTGTGTGTGTGTGTCTGTGTGCTGTGTGTGTGAGTGTGTGTGTGTGTGTGTGTATGAGGAGAGAGTGACCAGTGGTAAAAGTTGGAGATGAGGCCATGGTGGTGAGGGATGAGGGAGGTGGTGTTGGTAATGAGGGAGATGGTGGTGGTGAGAAGTGAGGGAGGTGGTGAGGATTGAGGGAGGTGGTGGTGGTGAGGGATGAGGGAGATGGTGGTGGTAGTGATGGTGGTGAGGGATGAAAGAAGTAAGGGAGGTGGAGGTGGTGGTGGTGATAATGTCTCCCTCAATGTGTGGATGACTCACACCAGGGTGACCTTCTGCTCCCACCTCCACAAACACTTGGGCGTTTAATGTTTTTTTTACCTCTTTGCCTTGGGGGGTAATTAGGGGGGGTGGTGAGGGTACGGGGTGAGGGGGGTGAGGGTACGGGGTGAGGGGGGCGAGGGAGGGGGGCGAGGAGGAGAGGGAGTGAGCGAGGAAAGGGGGAATTGGGTGAAGGAAGAGGGAACTGGTTGAGGGAACGGGGGACGGTGTAGGATGAGGTACGAGTAAGGAAGTGAGAGGGAAGAGTGGGGAGGTGAGAGGGAAGAGTGGGGAAGTGAGAGGGAAGAGTGGGGAGAAGAGAGGGAAGAGTGGGGAGGTGAGAGGGAAGAGTGGGGAGGTGAGAGGGAAGAGTGGGGAGGTGAGAGGGAAGAGTGGGGAGGTGAGAGGGAAGAGTGGGGAGGTGAGAGGGAAGAGTGGGGAGGTGAGAGGGAAGAGTGGGGAAGTGAGAGGGAAGAGTGGGAAGGTGAGAAGGGAAAGGGGTGTGAGAACGCAGCTAATTACGACAAATTCGTCATTAAATTGCCCGCCATCAGAGTTCCTTTAGATAAGTGAGTCAGTTCTCATATCACCAGTCAGGGGGAGAATTTTAACGTAGGCGTCTCCATAATGCGAGAGTGTAGTGTAGTGTAGTGTAGTGTAGCATAATGATTTAATCCCTTAATTTACTTAATATATTCTTGTTCATTCATACACATCGTCATGCATTCATACACATCATCATGAACAATTTTTCCCATATACATTAGTTTCCTCTACAACTCTTATTATGAATCACTATATACATTGGTAGGTGGATGAAGTGACTTTAATAAACAATCTTATATAAACTACTGGTTTCTATAACAAGGGTAGAGAACAATTCATCTCTCGATACCTAAAGCCACATGTTAAAAAAAAAAATTGTAAACATTCACCAATTGCGTTACAACATCATCAGTCAGGTTAGGACAGGCGGGTATTTTTATGAGTCAACTCTGAACCAAAATTGAAATGTCAACTTTTTTCATGATAAAATACATCACTGCCATGTTACGACTCTGTAGCAATAATATATTTGGTGTGTGTGTGTCTGTGTGTGTGTGTGTAAGTGTGTGTGTGTGTGTGTGTGTGTGTGTGTGTGTGTTTGACAATGTTCGTAATAAAAAATAAATGGTTACCAAACATTCGGTAAATATAATGTTTTTAAATGTCAAGGAGAAGCACAGCATCGTGGTGAGCGGCCATGTTGGTGGTGTTCACTTGTAGAAAAACAACAACAAAGACTGTCTATAACTGTCTAATCCTGTCCCTAAACGTCTGTGGCTGTATAAGTGACTGTCTGTGGTTGTATGACTGCATATGTCTGTATGACTGCCTGTGTGGCTGTATAAATGACTGTCTGTGGCTGTATAAGTGACTGTCTGTGGCTGTATAAGTGACTGTCTGTCGCTGTATGACTGGTTTTGGTTGTATGACTGTCTATGGCTGTATGACTGTCTATGGCTGTATAAATGACTGTCTGGCTGTATGACTGTTTGTGGTTATATGACTGCATATGTCTGTATGACTGCCTGTGTGGCTGTATAAATGACTGTCTATGGCTGTATAAATGACTGTCTGTGGCTGTATGACTGTCTGTGGCTGTATGACTGTCTGTGGTTGTGTAAGTGACTGTCTGTGTCTGTCTGTTTAAGCTAGGGTCGTCGGCTCCCAAGGTAAACACGACGCCCTGATGAACACGACTTAACGCCATTATAATTTAGAGGAGAAAATGCAGATGCTCTTTTGTTTGGTGACGTCATGTGGTGGGGAATGTTCTCTCTCTCTCTCTCTCTCTCTCTCTCTCTCTCTCTCTCTCTCTCTCTTCTCTCCTGCGTTTCATTTTGCTCCTTCGTCATCTGTCTATTCTTCCTTCTCCTCCACATCCTCCTCCATTACTTCCACATCACCCCTCCCAAATCCTCATCACCCCAACATTCCCCTCCTCCTCCACCCTCATCACCCCAACACTCCCCTTTCCAACCCTCATCACCCCAACACTCTCCTCCTCCTCCACCCTCATCACCCCAACACTCTCCTCCTCCACCCTCATCACCCCAACACTCCCTTTTCCAACCCTCATCACCTCCCTCCCCCTCCCCACCACCCCAACTCCCCCATCACTCCCCTCTTCCCCCCTCCCCTCCCCCACACACCGCTGGTCTGTGTAAATAAAAACGCTAATGAAATGCGACCAGTTTCAGTTTGTGTTTTATTTTTTTTATCGTATTTTTATTTCTTGGTTTTTTTTATCGCCAGAGAGTTGTGAAACGGTCGTGCAAATGACCAATTAGTCTCTTGATCTTAAAACTTAATTATGCATACGTTAACTGTTGGCAATAATTATGATTATTTTAACTGTTGGCTGAGTGTTAACTGTTGGTAATGACTGTGATTATTTTAACTGTTGGCTGAGTGTTAACTGTTGGTAATGACTATGATTATTTTAACTGTTGACTGAGTGTTAACTGTTGGTAATGACTATGATTATTTTAACTGTTGGCTGAGTGTTAACTGTTGGTAATGACTATGATTATTTTAACTGTTGGCTGAGTGTTAAGTGTTGGCAGCAATTAGGACCAACTCTTGACTTTACAACTGTTGGTAATAACTACACGTTAGATTTTTATTGTTGTTAAATAAAAGCCAAATATAACTTGAAGGGTCAGATATATTACCACAACACTCAAATATATTAACCTTTTATTTATTCATATAATAATACTCGTATATGAGGGAATGATATATTAACCCCTATATCACTTATATTTACAAGCTTAAGTAACCTGTAAACAAAGTATATATACCTTGATATGCATTACTCTCATTAACAACTGACGTGTATCAAGTGTCATTCGTGGTCGTGTCGTGTTGTGGGGTCGTGGCTGAGGGGTAGATGTGACGTGACGTGCGGACAGAGAGACGGACGGACGGACGGACATGCAGTTGGACGTATTAGCCATCTCAGCGTGTAAGGGATGCACACGAGACACACACACACACACACACACACACACACGTCACCTTTCTTTAACGATAACCTCTTCCGTCACCTTTGCATCGAACCCTTGTACTCGACTCGTGAATACTATCTGATCCACCCATCACCAAACAGTTGTCCCACGTGACCTCCTTTAGAAGGGTTGGCACTTTTTGGCACGCAACTGTGGCACCCGCGTGGCATCTATGTCCCATGAGGTGGTTGGTGCGTAACGCTGCGAGGTGCACCTGATGTGACGGTCTACTAAGATGTGGCCCTCATAAATTTACCTGTTGTCCTCCTTGTGTCGCTCCAACGCCACCAGGAATGAACGTCTTTCTTGAGGTAGATTTCTTTATTGCTGCTGTGTGGTAGAGAAAGTTTACACAACTTACACACCCTGGCCAGACACACACTCAAACACCACCCTCAAACAACACGCCCAAAGGACCTACTTCCAGCCTCCTAATTAATTAATTATCAAAAGCACTACTAAACTACTTTCCCCTTCTTTCGCTTTGTAAATTAACGTTAAATAAAACCTGTTAAATAAAAAAATATATACTACAAATTATTCTGTTTTAGGTTAGGAGGCCGACACATAAATGTTATCAGTACATTATGTAGCATCACGCAACACCCTGTAGCTGAGACTGAAAACAAAACTAGAATTATTTAACCACAAAGCTACAGAATACAGGTAAAACTATTATCCTGTACCTGTAATAAGAGCAACACACCTGAGACACACCTGAGCCTAAATGAGAGATGTACAGGCCTCTTCTCAACACACACCTGGTAAACACCTGTACATGTTGATATTTATATGACAAGGAAATTAACTAAGAAAATATATAATATAAAATATGTAAATGTGTTTTTATTTACCAGAATGTTAGTATATATGTAGATGTTTATAGTTAACTAGACTTTGTACCTGTAACTATAGGGTGGTACTATATTCTACTTAAAACTCAAAATACCTACACACTATAATTTGCAGGTTATGAAACAGGTACAGAGAACATCGTAAAAAAAAATAATACCTCTCTTTATAACTATCTGTAAGTTAAAAAGTTGCTATATACAGTTTAAGACTCTACATACCTCCAAAATATTCTCAATAGTTCATGAAGCGGGTATACAAAACTCTACAAAACACTCAGCAACTACAAATTCAATTTTTGTAGGTCAGGAGGTTGACAAGTGACCACGATACACGAACACATCTCGTCCTGACTCTATCTCTTTATTTTCCTCCCCAAATTATCTAAGGCAATAAAGTGGCGCGTCACGACAACCTTTCACTGACCTACAAATACCAATTAACATGACATAGAAATTAATCGGGAACAGGTGTGTTGAATAAACGTATATATGCGGCGTGACGTCCACCCCCTTCCCCCTCCCCACACACACACTGTCCTGGTCACCTCAACGCGAACGCTCGGGGCCTTACAACGCGCTATGGCAAACAGAAAAGCAAACAGGAAGACAAACACAGCCATGAAGGATGTATTCCACAGTAAACAGAAAAGTAAACACAGTTATCAGCGGTGCAAAATACGTCCGTACTGTTCCTGATGCCAGACAGACAGACAGACAGACAGACAGGCAGACGCTACCATAACACACTCCGTTCCATATAATCACAAGAAAAAATTCTCGTAAGGTAAAACAGCCAATTTTTAAGTAATAGCCACAAGTAGACAATTTTTAACCAAACAAGTTCATTAGCAACTCTTCCGTGTGTGTGTGTGTGTGTGTTACCTTTACGTTAATAACTCAGGTAAAGTCTTAGTGTAATTTTGATAACATTTATGGATGTTATGCGAGTCTATTTAACTTAAGTCAATAGTTAAGTACATTCTAATATCTTCACTTACGAGAAATATTAATCGTACGAATCTTTCAGAACTGGGAACCTTAACTGTAACATCAAGTAAAATTTTAACATTACCGAAAAAAGTTAAATATTAAGAAATGTGTTTATTGAGGCGAGCACCAGCAAGAGGGAGGTACTGCCTGGTCAACACCAAGAGGGAGGTACTGCCTGGTCAACACCAAGAGGGAGGTACTGCCCGGTCAACACCAAGAGGGAGGTACTGCCTGGTCAACACCAAGAGGGAGGTACTGCCCGGTCAACACCAAGAGGGAGGTACTGCCTGGTCAACACCAAGAGGGAGGTACTGCCTGGTCAACACCAAGAGGGAGGTACTGCCTGGTCAACACCAAGAGGGAGGTACTGCCTGGTCAACACCAAGAGGGAGGTACTGCCTGGTCAATACCAAGAGGGAGGTACTGCCCGGTCAACACCAAGAGGGAGGTACTGCCTGGTCAACACCAAGAGGGAGGTACTGCCTGGTCAACACCAAGAGGGTGCCACCGTCAACACCTTCGATAACTATACACAAATCTCTTTCCATGAGTTGTGTAAAAATAATTATTTAATATTTTTGTTAACATTTTGTAAAGCCTTAAAAAATTGATCTCTCTCTCTCTCTCTCTCTCTCTCTCTCTCTCTCTCTCTCTCTCTATATATATATATATATATATATATATATATATATATATATATATATATATATATATATATATATGCTGATAACCACCAGGAAAGAAGAAAACACGAAGTTCCCAAGCGCTTTCGTGTGAATTACACGAAAGCGCTTGGGAACTTCGTGTTTTCTTCTTTCCTGGTGGTTATCAGCATATATAATATATAATATATTATATATATATATATATATATATATATCTATATATATATATATATATATATATATATATATATATTTATTTATCTATTTATTATCATTAACATTTATAAACCCTTAAAAAAAATCTCTTAGATTTATCAACAAGAAAATAAAATACTAACAAAAATGCTGAGTGAACACCTTGTGAGACGGTGGAGTGTGTGATATATTACCTTTACCTGGCCTTGATGCTGACGAGGTCATATTGGCTGGCCACATCATAGGTTCGACTGAGGCTTCTGTTTTTGATAGACCCCGAGACTCTGCCTTCCTTGATGCTCTCTCTCTCTCTCTCTCTCTTCGTTTCCAGCTTAATTCTCCTCAGTGATTTTTCTCTCATATTTATTCCTATTTCTTTTATTAATTTTCAGTATTTATTATTCAGTGCCATGTCTGTGTTTCGGTGGAATTCTTATCTCCTAACCTAACCTAACCAAACCTCTATAGTGTTCGTCATAGCTGCGTTAGTACCGTAGCTGGTCCTTTGCACAGACGATCCTATGAAAAAGATATCTCCTACACGTGGGAAAAATAAAAACCAGGTCGTGTGAATCAGTTAGGAAATGCGGACATTCAACTGACTAATGTAACTAAAAACTCCCCCACGTGTGTCAGTCAAGTCAGGAAGAGCGGACATTGGGCTGGTGACGCAGGAAAAAATATGAGCCAGTTTCAACAGAATTTATCCGATGAAGCTGATGTGATGTGACTAGAGCGGCCAATTGCAGGAAATGGCTCCTCTGGGTGTGTGGGAGCAGCAAAATGCTTCACCTTCCGCAATGGGAGCATCCACCTCCCATTTTCTCTCCGTTTCCTTTCCTCTTTCCTGCTACCCCCCCCCCCCCCTCTCCCCTTTCTCTTACCTCTTCTCTTCTCCCATTTCCTCCCATTTCCTACGCTCCCCCTTCCCTTTCCTCGCATTTCCTCCTCCCCAATCTTCTTCCTATTTCATTCACTCCCCCTCTCATTTCCTTCAATTGCCTTCCCTCCCCATCATATCCCCTCCTTCCTCTTTCCTTCCCTCCCCATCATATCCCCTCCCTCCTCTTTCCTTCCCTCCCTCCTCTTTCCTTCTCTCCCCATCATATCCCCTCCCTCCTCTTTCCTTCCCTCCCCATCATATCCCCTCCCTCCTCTTTCCTTCCCTCCCCATCATATCCCCTCCCTCCTCTTTCCTTCCCTCCCCATCACATCCCCTCCCTCCTCTTTCCTTCCCTCTCCATCACATCCCCTCCCTCCTCTTTCCTTCCCTCCCCATCATATCCCCTCCCTCCTCTTTCCTTCCCCCCCTCCTCTTTCCTTCCCTCCCCATCATATCCCCTCCCTCCTCTCTTCCATCTTGTTTTACATTCCCCAAAAGTCATATCTGTGTCATTTTGTTTTGTGTCTGAAATTTACATGAGTTAGTATATATATTTTGTGAATATATGACCTGATATATTGTTAATAGTTTATATATTCACACACACACACACGCACGCACACACACACACACTCACACACACGCACACACACACTACCTCCCCACACACACACCCTCACAACCTCCCCCCCACCCACACACTCACAGCTCCACCCACCGCCCAAACACAAGGATCTACAAGAAATACGAACTTTGGTCAATAACATTACATTATGAAGGAAGTTTAGACAGAAAAATATTTATATCCGTAGAGATGTTTCTGTTATCTTATCATATGTGAAGACGGAAGATCTTTGTAGTCCATCTTGGGTCATCTTAGGTCAGTGAGAGAGAGAGAGAGAGAGAGAGAGAGAGAGAGAGAGAGAGAGAGAGAGAGAGAGAAGACAAGAAAAGAGAAGAGGTGTGATAATATACAAAGTGAGGGAGAGGGTAGAAGGAAAGGAAGAAGAGGGGAGAAGAGAGGGGGAAACAAAGGGAAGAAGAGAGGGGGAAATAGAGGGAGAAAAGGGAGAGGAGAGAGACAATAAAAAAAGAGGGGAGAGACAGGGAGAAAGGAAGAAAGGGGAGGGGGAACAAGGGAAAGACATTGAGAAAGAGAATGGGAAGGGAAGCCAAGGGTCAATGGGATGGTTATCTATTCCACATCTTGAGGTGGTAAGAAGGACTAGGGGAAAAGAAGCTCCAAGAAAGGTCAGTTCTAGGGAAAAAAACAACAGCTTGGGGGGAGGGGGAGAGAAATACAGGGAAAAATAGAAAGTTAAAGGGAAAGGGTCGATTAATAACAGAGGGAAGGAAGGAACAGGGTGGGAAAGGTTAAGAAAGGGAGGGGAAAGGTAAAAGGGAGGGTTAATTACTGAGGGAAGGAGGGAACAGGGTGGGAAAGGTTAAGAAAGGGAGGGGAAAGGTAAAAGGGAGGGTTAATTACTGAGGGAAGGAGGGAACAGGGTGGGAAAGGTTAAGAAAGGGAGGGGAAAGGTATAAGAGGGGCATTAAAATCAAGAGAGAAGGAGGAGACAGGTAGGAGAGGTAGAGAAGGGAGAATAATTAAAAGAAAAAGAAGAAAAGGCGCAACAGCGGAGAAAGGGAGGAAGAGGTAAAGAAGGGAGAGTAAGTTAAGAGAAAGGAAGAAAAGACGTAACAGAAGAGAAAAAATAAAATGAGATTGATAACAAAAGTTAAAACTATGAAAGAGGAATAACAAAATAAGGAAAGACACGACAGCAACACGATAGATAAAGATGGTGTGAGAGAGAGAGAGAGAGAGTGTGTGTGTTCTAGCAATGACTATATAACACAATGTATGTATGTATGTATAATATACCCACATACATTTATATTAACGCTGTATGTATAAAGAATGTATTGCACTGTATTACGTATTTTAAGTACACTACAGTATATGCGTATGAGTCTGTTGGTATATCATGAGTGAATTTTTCTGTGTATGACGGAAATATTATTATTATTATTATTGTTATTATTATTATTATTATTATTATTATTTTCATTATTATTATTATTATTATTTTCATTATTATTAAAATCATTCTAACAAAGTATAAACAAATTTGAGCTAACATTCCTAGCATGACTTATGATGTTAAATGTAAACACTGGAGGTTAGGTTAGGTTAATATTTCAACGGCCATCTTGATAGGTCCAGATTTATTACCACCACCAAATAATAAACAACAAGTTCCTTCAACAAAAACAACAACAACAGCATCAAACACAACTACTATAATGCGTTACTCCTTGTTGGCAACACTGCTACTGTTTAAAAGGTTTTACAGTCATTGGTAACGATGATGAGTTTGGCATTTACTGATAGGACGGAGATGTGGCCAAATGGACGGTCGGAGATGTGGCCAAATGGACAGACGGACGGTCGGAGATGTGGCCAAATGGACGGACGGAGATGTGGCCAAATGGACGGACGGAGATGTGGCCAAATGGACAGACGGACGGACGGAGATGTGGCCAAATGGACAGACGAGCAGGAGATAATCCCAAGTAATGTGCATAATGTTGACAAATTAATACACATTACTTGTTCCTGTAGGCTATAAT
>CAUDMG010002649.1:1340000-1352500 GCA_958450375.1 Homarus gammarus | reverse complement strand
CTACGGCATCTGTACAACATAATACATTATCACTTTAAGAGGCTAACAAAAGATCATAATTGTTCACTTCCTCTAATAAAAGTCGTCCAAAAACTTAAAAGTTTCTTATCATGTTATTTTTTGACGACGAAACAATAATTTTTTTTTTATTTCATGTAATTCACTTTTGGTTTTCTGGTACGAGACGGTTAGTTTATTGATTTTTTTTAAATTTTACTTAAATTAATATACCAACAATAACAATAACAACAGCAACGACACCAAACACCAATAATAATAATAATAATGAAAAATTATCGACCTTTAAAAGTTACTGGAATCAAAACAGAACCACGCCCTCCCCCCTTATCCCCTTCCTCCCCCTACCCCTTACCACCCCCTACAGCATCAGGTCACCATGGGGGTCACGTGGACGTCCTCACCTTTGACCTTCTGACCATCCAGGTAACTAAGGACTCGTCTCAGGTCACTAGGAAGACACAGTGACAAACACACGACCAGACATCAACACAAACCTCTACAGGTGAGTCTACGTACACACTGACGTACATATGCACACACGTGTACATACATATACAGAGACATAAAGAAGCTACACACACACACACACACACACACACAGTCACACACACACACACCATATGCAAATGGAAATGATATGCAGGTATATAATGATGCAAAGGAAGGAGAGAGAGAGAGAGAGAGAGAGAGAGAGAGAGAGAGAGAGAGAGAGAGAGAGAGAGAGAGAGAGAGAGAGAGCAACAAATCATCATTGTTGACAGCTCACCAGACATAAACAAAACGTATGGCCCAACTCGGCTCTCCACTAACCTGTGTTTTGGGGAGTTTTTGAAATGGGGAGAGAAGGGAGAGGAGAGAGAACGGAAGGGAGAGGAGATAGGAGAGAGTAAAGGAGAGGAGGAGGAGGAGGAGGGGAAAGAGGAAAAGGAAGTGACAAAAACAGGTGAGAAATAAAGATGATGTAAAGAGAAACAAGACAACTAATGGGAGATACAAGAGAAGAAAATAACAGGAGAAAGGAAGAGAAGAAGAAAATATAAAGAACGCGAAGAGAAAGACATAGGAAAATAACCTATTGAGAGAAGAAAAAGGAAGAGAAGGAGAGAGAGAGAGAAGGAAAGATAAGCCAAAAATAAAAAGAATAATAAAACAAGAGAAATATGAGAAAAAATATAATAAACACGTAAAACAAAATAAATAAATAAAAGCAAAAAAAGAGATTAAATATAAGAGAAGGAGAGGTAAAGACATGACTGGAAGAAGGGAAGTAAGGAGAAGCAATAGGGAATAAAGCTTTAGAATAAGAGGGGGGATAAAGAAAGGACATAATAAAGGTAAGGAGAAGAGGGGCATGGACAAGAGTAGTGGATTACGAAGTGGAAGGAAGAGAAGGGGAGAGAGAGAGAGAGAGAGAGAGAGAGAGAGAGAGAGAGAGAGAGAGAGAGAGAGAGAGAGAGGAAAATAAAGGAAATGAAGGAAATAGAGAGAAAATTAATTAGTTGTTGTTGTCGTTGTTGTTGCTGCTGTTCTTTGTTTAATCATATTCGTCATCATCAGCATCATCACCACCATCACCACCACCATCATCACCATCATCAGTATCATCACGACCATCATCACCATCATCAGCATCATCACCACCACCATCATCATCACCATCATCATCACCATCATCACCACCACCATCACCACCATCATCACCATCATCAGTATCATCACTACCATCATCACCATCATCACCATCATCAGCATCATCACCACCATCATCACCATCATCACCACCACCATCATCACCATCATCACCACCATCATCAGCATCATCACCACCATCATCACCATCATCACCACCACCATCACCACCATCACCACCATCATCAGTATCATCACTACCATCATCACCATCATCAGCATCATCACCACCATCATCACCATCATCATCACCATCATCAGCATCATCACCACCACCATCACCACCATCATCACCATTATCATCACCATCATCACCACCACCATCATCACCACCACCATCACCACCATCATCACCATCATCAGCATCATCACCACCATCATCACCATCATCACCACCACCATCATCACCATCATCACCACCACCACCATCATCACCACCATCATCACCATCATCATTAGCGTCATCAAGATCAAAGAACGAATAAGAGGCAGAAAGAGGGGGTAAATAAAAATGGGAATAGCGACGTAGACAGAAAGGGATAAAGTGGAGAGAGAGAGAGAGAGAGAGAGAGAGAGAGAGAGAGAGAGAGAGAGAAATCATAACTTTATTTCTCAAGTCTAAGAACCTGACGAGAATACAGGGGAGAGATTATTTCCCCTAAGACCAAAGACAAAGACGGGGAGGGGGAGGGAGGGGGAAGGCGGGGGAGGGGGGAGAGGGAAGGCGGGGGAGGGGGGAGAGGTAGGGGGAAGGAGGGGAGATTGGAGTGGGACAAAGACGAGGGAGGGAGGATTAGCAAGAGGTGGTGGAGGAAGGAGAGGGGAACGGGGTGAAGGGAGGGGAGGGGGATTAGCAGGAGGTGGGGAAAGGGAGAGGGGAGGGGGAAGTAGAAGAAGGGGGAGGAGGTGAGAAGGTAAGAGGAAGTAGGACAAGGAAGTGGGGGTGGAGGGAGGGAAAGGGGGGGAAATGGTTACCTAAGGACTCGAGGTAAGTGGGAAAGGGGACGGAAAAGGGGTATGGGATGGGGAAGGTTACTACAGGAGTCAAGGTAAATGGGGGAAGGGGAGGGGAGAGGAAAGGAGAGTAGAAGGGGAGGTTACCCAGCAGTCAAGGTAAGTGAGAGAAGGGACGAGTGGAGGGAAAAGGGGAAAGGGGCAAGGGGAGAAGGGGGAGGGGGATGAGATACAATTAGTATAGGAGAGAAGGGGAAAAATAGGATAGGAAAACTGACTAAAACAGGAGGAACACAGAGAGGAAAAGAGAAGGAGAACTTTAGGAAAATTGGATGGAAAAGAAAGGAAAATAAGAGGATAAATTAGGGGAAATTAGAAGAAAACGGAAAGAAATAGAGAGAAAAAAAAGAAATCTAGGGTAAAAAAAAAATGTAAAATACAAACCCTGGGGAAAAAATTAGAAAAACTGAGGAAAATAAAAGAAAATTTAGGGAAAACTGGGGAAAATATTATGAATAACGAGGAAAATAAAATATAAGAAACAGCAACGATAAAAAAAAATCAATAATAAAAAAAAAAAAAGAGATGAAAGAGCAAATTGAAAGTAACGAAGATGAATGGAAAGAAAGATAGACGAAGGAAATTGAAATAAAACACAGAAGAGAAAAATAAAACAGGACACACACACACACACACAACCAGGAAAGAACAAACACGTAGAAGGGGGAATCTGTAACGAAGCAAGAGAGAGAGAGAGAGAGAGAGAGAGAGAGAGAGAGAGAGAGACCACTAAAAGACCATAATAAAAATGGATTAATATAAACAAAACAGTATTCGTGAATTAATTTGACAAAAAATAAAAATAAAAATAACAAAATAAATCTTAAAACAAAAACTAGAAAAAACAAAAAGAATTAAAAGAAAAATAATAAAATAAAAGTAAAATATGACAGAAAAAATACCACAAGAAAAATCAGGAATTAAAAAAAAAAAATTCAGAATTGACTACTTAAGAAAATTGGTTTAACAGATTTGGATGAAATTGGTGAGGTCAAGAAAGGTCAACAACAGACATAATTAATGAAAAAAAAAAGCAATTCAAGTTTGAGGGATTTATTGTTAACTAATTAATTAAAATAACTATTATATTAACCAAAGAAAAACAAAGAAAAAAAAATAACAAGAGGATGTTAATAGATTATATAAATAAGATACAAATACACCAACAACAATAGCAACAAAAACATTAACAATCCCAACAACAACAGTGCATCGACCCAGCTGTTAGGGGCAGTGTGGATATAGTATACTGAAGACGAGTGCTATCTCCATTTACCCACAGATCCCTTAACTTATAGGGATATTAATTAAGAAAATGAATAAGAATTAAGCTATATATATAATGACTTAAATTTCCAACGATGTATTAATGGCAGACTTAACCAAAGCATCGAGCAGCTTAATATAATGACAGGTCCCCCAGCACACACACAGACACACACACACAACACCTACCCCTACACCCCCACACAACACAACACCCACCCCTACACCCCACAACACAACAAACCTGAAGAAACCTTTGTAAATGTTTGAGTGTCTCTCTACCAGTAATAACTCAAGCCAAGACTCACCAGAACACGCTAACTCAAGACTAAGAAAACGATTAAGACTTCTGGTGTATAAACAAGAAAATAACTCACAGGTGGAGGGGTGAAGAGGGGTGGAGAGAGGGGTGGAGAGGGGTGGAGAGAGAGAGGGGTGGAGAGAGAGAGAGGGGTGGAGAGGGGTGGAGAGAGAGGGGTGGAGAGGGGTGGAGAGAGGGTGGAGAGAGGGGTGGAGAGAGAGAGAGGGGTGGAGAGAGAGGTGGAGAGAGGGGTGAAGAGGGGTGGAGAGAGAGGGTGGAGAGGGGTGGAGAGAGGGGTGGAGAGAGGAGGGGTGGAGAGAGAGAGGGGTGGAGAGAGAGAGGTGGAGGGGAGATAGAGAGGGTGAGGGGAGATAGAGAGGGTGAGGGGAGGATAAATGAGAGTAGAGAAACTTCTTACCTCTCCCCTCTACACCTCATTTCATACTTGGTAATATCATCTGTTTCTCTTTTCCCCTCTACTCCCTAACCCTCATCTTTTTCTCCCCTCATACTATCTCTTCTCCCTTCATAACTCCTCTTCCCCCTAATACCCCTCATTTCCCCTCTCATCTCCCCTCCCCACCCTATCTACTTATTACCTTCTTTTCCCCTCACAAAACAACTCCTTCTAACTTTCTTTTCCCCTCATAATCAAACATCTCTCTCTCTCTCTCTCTCTCTCTCTCTCTCTCTCTCTCTAATACAATATTTTCCCCTCATCCCCAAACACCACCATCGTTTCCCCTCAACAACACCTCTTCCCCTCACACCTCCGCCCGCCTCTCCCCTCTAACAGCCGACAGGTAAGAACGAATTTAAATAGATGGCGGCAAGAGGGGAGAGGAAAATAAATGAGGGGAGGACAAAAGTAAATAAGTAAAGAGGGGATAACGTATTACCACATCACAGGTGACACTCACTTCACCAGGCTGGCCAAGAGGGGAGAGGAGGAGGGGAGAGGAGGAGGGGAGAGAAGGAGGGGAGGGGAGAGAAGGAGGGGAGGAGGGGAGAAAAGAGCTCATGTCCCCTCTTTCTTTGGGGGAGGTGAAGGGGGTTAGGGGTTGGGGGAAGGGGAAAGGGGGTGAGGGTGATGGCCGGAAGGGGAAGAGGGTGAGGGGTTTAAGGGGAAGAGGGTGAAGGGTTTAAGGGGACACAATCCTTGATTTTCTTTGATTAATAAGGGGAAAGAAAATCCTTAAAGTGAGGGGATTAAGAGAGATAATTCCCCTCGTTAAAACACCTAGGGAACGGAAGTCAAAATAAATCAAAATATTTTTTTTTTAATTTCCTCACCACAAGTTATCAACATATGAGAGAAAGACATCTTAAAAGTGAGGGGAGGAAGGAGAGGGGAGGAAGGGAGAGGGGAGGAAGGGAGAGAGGAGGAAGGGAGAGAGGAGGAAGGGAAAGGGGAGGAAGAGAGAGAGGAGGAAGGGAGAACTCAGGTAGACGTTTCCCCTCTTTTTTTCCGTATCTAGGTAAAGAAGCTTAACTATTCTAGATAAATTTTCTCCTTAAAATCTCACTAAAGTGTTACCAAAGTGAGGGGAGTGAGGAGAGGGAGGGAGTGAGGGGAGTGAGGAGAGTGAGGGAGGGGAGTGAAGGGAGGGAGTGAGTGAGAGGAGTGAGGGAGGGGAGTGAAGGGAGGGAGTGAGGGGAGTGAGGAGAGGGAGGGAGGGGAGGGAGTGAGGGGAGTGAGTGAGGAGAGGGAGGGAGTGAGAGGAGTGAGGGGAGGGAGAGTGAGGGGAGGGAGTGAGGGGAGGCAGTGAGGGAGGAAGGTGGAGAGGGGAGTGAGAGGAGGGAGGAGGAGATTCGTTTCCCCTCTTCACACACCTGAGGGGAGATCAGCCTCGTCTTCCCCTCGTTTTTTCCCCTCGGTGACATCTTTAATCAGCATCAAGGTCAGATGAGACACAGGACCTGACTTTAATGGGGGTAGAAGGAGAGGTCGGAGGTAGAGGTCAACTATGGAGGTAGAGGTCAACTATGGAGGTCAACTATGGAGGTAGAGGTCAACTATGGAGGTCAACTATGGAGGTGGAGGTTAATTATGGAGGTAGAGGTCAACTATGGAGGTCAACTATGGAGGTGGAGGTTAACTATGGAGGTAGAGGTCAACTATGGAGGTTAACTATGGAGGTAAAGGTCATCTATGGAAGGAGGGGAGAAGGGAGGGAGAACTTGAGGAAAGGAGGGAAGAGGAGGGAAGGAGGGAAGAGGAGGGAAGGAGGGAAGAGGAGGGAAGAGGAGGGAAGGAGAGAGGGAGATTCTAATGGAGTAAGGATGGAAGAGAAGAAGGAGGGGGTAAATAGAACAGGGATAAGAAGAGAGAGAACAAGAAGTGGAAATCAAAAGAGATAAGGAGAAGAACGAAGGGAGAAGAGAGAATAAGAAGGAAATGGATAATGAGGAATAATACAAACACAAGATGGTAAAAGTAGGAAGTATAAGAATATCCCCGATTTTAGCGAATAGGGAAATAGGATAATCGAGCAAATTAACAGTAAAGAGGTAGAGGAAGGGGGAAGGAATATTGATAAACTAAGGAAGTAAAGAACAAGAGAATAAACAGGAAGAGGATGTAGGGGAAGAGATATACAGAAGGACAATAGGAAACAGTGACAATTAAATAGCAATAAAGACAGACATAGACAGACAGACAGACAGACATACAGACAGGGACAGACAGACAGACAGACAGGGAGAGAGAGACATCCCAACTAACTCACCCATCTCCATCATAACTCCTTCCCCCATCAAACACCATCACCCCTTTATCAACACCCTCTTCTCCCCTTCCCTCCCATCACCTCCCTCTTCCATGTTATAAAATTTTAATATTACCGCATAATAACCCTCCCCTTCCCTCCCACCCCCCTCCTACCCTATTCCTTCACCTCCCATCTCCCCCTGCGTTATTTTTTCCCCTCCTTTCTTAGATTCCCTCACTCCCCCTTCTTACCTGGCCGTAGTCCCCTCTCTCCCCTCTCTTGACCTCTCCCCTCCTCGCCTTGTCACAATCAACAAGTCTCCTTACATCCATCCTCTTTTTTTCCCCCCTTCTCCTAACTCATCCTCCTCTCCCTTCATCCTCCCCCTTCTACCCCTTCCTCCTACAATTCCCGTGACCCCCTTTCTTCCCCTCCTCTTCCCCCTCCTTTGACCTCTTCCTTCTTCTTCTACTGCTGCCTCTCACCTCGTCACTGCCAACAGCACGGAGTAAAGTTTTCCAGAGGTTTCAAAAGTTCGATCTCAATTCTCCCCCTCTCCCCTCCCTTTCTCCCCTCTCCCCAATACTTGTTCTGGGGGGAGGGAAGGTGAAGTGGGAGGGAAGATAAGGAGGGGATAGGGCAGGGTAAAGGGGATAGGGTAGGGGGACGGGGTGGGGGTAGAATATTTGGGTGGGGAACTAGAATGGGGGAGGAGGTAGGGATGGGAGGAAGGTAGGGGAAAGTAGAGGGGGCAGGGAGATAGGAAAGGAGGAAGAGAAGGGAAGGTAGTAGGGGAAAGAGTAGGGAAGGAAGGGGAATAGAAGGAAGGGGGAGGAAAGGGAGAGATAAGGGAGAGATGGGGTTTAAGGTCCTCGAGAAATAACATCCATTTGCCTCCCCCACCATTTCTTAAGTATTCCCCACCATCTCTCAGCCTCCCCCAACATCTCTCAGCCTCCCCCACCATCTCTCAACCTCCCTTACCCTCTCTCAGCCTCCCCTACCATCTCTCAGCCTCGCCCACCATCTCTCAGCCTCCTCCACCATCTCTCAGCCTCCCCCACCATCTCTCAGCCTCCTCCACCATCTCTCAGCCTCCCCCACCATCTCTCAGCCTCCCCCACCATCTCTCAGCCTCCTCCACCATCTCTCAGCCTCCCCCACCATCTCTCAGCCTCCCCCACCATCTCTCAGCCTCCTCCACCATCTCTCAGCCTCCTCCACCATCTCTCAGCTTCCCCTTCCATCTCTCAGCCTCGCCCACCATCTCTCAGCCTCCCCTACCATCTCTCAGCCTCGCCCACCATCTCTCAGCCTCCTCCACCATCTCTCAGCCTCCTCCACCATCTCTCAGCTTCCCCTTCCATCTCTCAGCCTCGCCCACCATCTCTCAGCCTCCCCTACCATCTCTCAGCTTCGCCCACCATCTCCCAACCTCCTCCACCATCTCTCAGCCTCCTCCACCATCTCTCAGCCTCCCCCACCATCTCTCAGCCTCCCCCACCATCTCTCAGCCTCCTCCACCATCTCTCAGCCTCCTCCACCATCTCTCAGCCTCCCCCACCATCTCTCAGCCTCCTCCACCATCTCTCAGCCTCCCCCACCATCTCTCAGCCTCCTCCACCATCTCTCAGCCTCCTCCACCATCTCTCAGCCTCCCCCACCATCTCTCAGCCTCCTCCACCATCTCTCAGCCTCCCCCACCATCTCTCAGCCTCCTCCACCATCTCTCAGCCTCCTCCACCATCTCTCAGCCTCCCCACCATCTCTCAGCCTCCCCCACCATCTCTCAGCCTCCCCCACCATCTCTCAGCCTCCCCCACCATCTCTCAGCCTCCTCCACCATCTCTCAGCCTCCCCCACCATCTCTCAACCTCCCTTACCCTCTCTCAGCCTCCCCCACCATCTCTCAGCCTCCTCCACCATCTCTCAGCCTCCCCCACCATCTCACAGCCTCCTCCACCATCTCTCAGCCTCCCCCACCATCTCTCAGCCTCCTCCACCATCTCTCAGCCTCCCCCACCATCTCTCAGCCTCCCCCACCATCTCTCAGCTTCCCCCACCATCTCTCAGCCTCCCCCACCATCTCTCAGCCTCCCCCACCATCTCTCAGCCTCCCCCACCATATCTCAGCCTCCTCCACCATCTCTCAGCCTCCTCCAACATCTCTCAGCCTCCCCCACCATCTTTCAGCCTCCCCACCCTCCACCCCCCCACCATCTCTCAGCCTCCCCCACCATCTCTCAGCCTCCCCCACCATCTCTCAGCCTCCCCCACCATCTCTCAGCCTCCCCCACCATCTCTCAACCTCCCTTACCATCTCTCAGCCTCCCCCACCATCTCTCAGCCTCCTCCACCATCTCTCAGCCTCCCCCACCATCTCTCAGCCTTCCCCACCATCTCACAGCCTCCCCCACCATCTCTCAGCCTCCCCCACCATCTCTCAGCCTCCCCCACCATCTCTCAGCCTACCCCACCATCTCTCAGCCTCCTCCACCATCTCTCAGCCTCCCCCACCATCTCTCAGCCTCCCCCACCATCTCTCAGCTTCCCCCACCATCTCTCAGCCTCCCCCATCATCTCTCAGCCTCCCCCACCATCTCTCAGCCTCCCCCACCATCTCTCAACCTCCCTTACCCTCTCTCAGCCTCCCCCACCATCTCTCAGCCTTCCCCACCATCTCTCAGCCTCCCCACCATCTCTCAGCCTCCCCCACCATCTCTCAGCCTCCCCCACCATCTCTCAGCCTCCCCCACCCTCTCTCAGCCTCCTCCACCATCTCTCAGCCTTCCCCACCATCTCTCAGCCTCCCCACCATCTCTCAGCCTCCCCCACCATCTCTCAGCCTCCCCCACCATCTCTCAGCCTCCCCCACCCTCTCTCAGCCTCCTCCACCATCTCTCAGCCTCCCCACCATCTCTCAGCCTCCCCCACCATCTCTCAGCCTACCCCACCATCTCTCAGCCTCCCCCACCATCTCTCAGCCTACCCCACCATCTCTCAGCCTCCCCCACCATCTCTCAGCCTCCCCCACCATCTCTCAGCCTCCCCACCATCTCTCAGCCTCCCCCACCATCTCTCAGCCTCCCCCACCATCTCACAGCCTCCCCCACCATCTCTCAGCCTCCCCACCATCTCACAGCCTCCCCCACCATCTCTCAGCCTCCCCCACCATCTCTCAGCCTCCCCCACCACCTCTCAGCCTCCCCACCATCTCTCAGCCTCCCCACCATCTCTCAGCCTCCCCCACCATCTCTCAGCCTCCCCCACCATCTCTCAGCCTCCCCCACCATCTCTCAACCTCCCTTACCCTCTCTCAGCCTCCTCCACCATCTCTCAGCCTCCCCCACCATCTCTCAGCCTCCCCCACCATCTCTCAGCTTGTGTACAGTGAGATTGTAAGGAACGATCGAGAGATTGGTGGGAGACTACTATTGAAAGTTTGAAAAAAAAAACGAAAAATAAACTGAGGGAAGAATGAGAGGGGAGAGGTTAAGAGGGGGAGGGGAGAGGTTAAGAGGGGGAGGGGAGAGGTTGAGAGGGGGAGGGGAGAGGTTAAGAGGGGGAGGGGAGAGGTTGAGAGGGGGAGGGGAGAGGTTGAGAGGGGGAGGGGAGAGGTTGAGAGGGGGAGGGGAGAGGTTGAGAGGGGGAGGGGAGAGGTTGAGAGGGGGAGGGGAGAGGTTGAGAGGGGGAGGGGAGAGGTTAAGAGGGGGAGGGGAGAGGTTGAGAGTGGGAGGGGAGAGGTTGAGAGGGGGAGGGGAGAGGTTGAGAGGGGGAGGGGAGAGGTTAAGAGGGGGAGGGGAGAGGTTGAGAGGGGGAGGGGAGAGGTTGAGAGGGGGAGGGGAGAGGTTAAGAGGGGGAGGGGAGAGGTTGAGAGGGGGAGGGGAGAGGTTAAGAGGGGGAGGGGAGAGGTTGAGAGGGGGAGGGGAGAGGTTGAGAGGGGGAGGGGAGAGGTTAAGAATGAGAGGGGAGAGGTTGAGAGGGGGAGGGGAGAGGTTGAGAGTGGGTAAGAGGGAATGGTGAGGGGTTGAGGGGAGTGGGAGGAGTAAGATGTAGAGGAGGATCCAAAAGACAATGAAGGGTGGTGGAAGGGAAGGAGTGAGGGAAGGAGTGGGAGTGATAGGAGGGAGGGGAGGGGTAAGGGGAAGAGGGAGGGAGGGAATAGAGAAGGAAAGCAAGGAAGGGGAGGAGGATGGAAGGGGGGGGGGGGAGAAGAAAGGGAAGGAGTGAGAGAAAGGAGGAAGGGAAGGGGAATTCACTTTTAATAGTGTGAAAATCCCTCGACTTAGTACCCCGAGATGAGACGTGTGTGAGGGGAAGTGTGTGAGGGAAGGTGTGTGAGGGGAGGTGTGTGTGAGGGGAGGTGTGTGTGAGGGGAGGTGTGTGTGAGGGGAGGTGTGTGTGAGGGGAGGTGTGTGTGAGGGGAGGTGTGTGAGGGGAGGTGTGTGAGGGGAAGTGTGTGAGGGAAGGTGTGTGAGGGGAGGTGTGTGTGAGGGGAGGTGTGTGAGAGGAGAGATGAAGAGAGACAGGGAAAATCAAGGAAGCCATTAATAAAGAGATAGAAGAAGAGAAATAGAATAGAGGTTAAAAATCGTCGTGAAAGGATTAAAGTTAAACCATCATCATCAATGGATTAAACCATAATAATTAATAGAGTTAAATTATCATATTCAAAGGATTAAACCACTATCGTTAAAATAGTCAAACCATCACCACCAAATAGTCAAACCATCATCACCAAATAGTTAAACCACAATCATCATCAAAGGGTTAAACCACCATCACTGTCACCTATCTCCTCCACCTGTAATTAAGAACGACTTTAGAGAGCTTATGGACTACACCTTATCTCTCACCTTAAACTGTGTTATGCAAGACAGCCATCGCTTATACACACAGGTGAGAAGTTACACCTGTGCAGACTAATTACATTTACAAAGGTGTTTATTGTTAAGGTGTGAGTCAGGTATTTTGCTTTTGTTTTTGATTAAGAATAAAAGCAGGTGGAGTATTTAAAAGGTGGTAAGAAGGAAGGAATTAACTACGAAGATGAGGAGAAGGAGGAGAAAGAAAATAAGAAGAGAAGAAAGAGAAAATGATGATGAGGAGGAGGAAGGAAAAACAAAAAATTAACAATGGGAATAAATGAGAAAACGAAGAAAAACAGATAAAACAAAAAATAATGACGAAAAATCCCCTAAAACATAAAAACACAAATATAAAAACGTGGATTAAAACAAAACAAGTAATAAACAACAGGAAAGTAAACAAAACAAAAACTACACTGCACTCAAACAAGGTAATCTAATACCTGTGACCTGATACCTGTGACCTGATACCTGTGACCTGTGACCTGATACCTGTGACCTGATACCGGTGACCTGATACATGTGGCCTGATACCTGTAACCTGATACATGTGGCCTAATACCTGTGACCTAATACCTGTAACCTGATACCTGTGACCTGATACATGTGACCTGATACCTGTGACCTGAT
>CAUDMG010002649.1:1082500-1335000 GCA_958450375.1 Homarus gammarus | reverse complement strand
CTAGGACGCGGAGGGTGAGGTGGTCTGGCACTATGTCCTTGGGAGTGCCAGGTGGGTGGGTGGGGGTGCCAATGAGGTGCATGGGTGAGGTAGGTGGGTGGGTGAGGATGCCAGGGGGAGGATGGAAGTGCCAGGTGGGAAGGGAGGGGGGGGTGGGAGTGCCAAATGGGGGAATGAGAGGGGAGTGCCAGGTGAGTGGATGAGGGTGCCAGGTGAGTGGGTTGGGTGTGTCAGGTGAGTGAGTGGGGGTACCAGGTAAGTGGGTTGGGTGCCAGGTGAGTGAGTGGGGGTGCCAGGTGAGTGAGTGGGGGTGCCAGGTGAGTGAGTGGGGGTACCGTGTGAGTGGGTGAAGTGCCTTGTGGGTGGGGATGTCAGGTGGTCATTAAGCCCGCATGCCCCCCCACCCCCCCCAGTGCCACAGCTCATTATACTGAAGGCGTTAACTCCGTGCCAAGGCCCCAAACAAGTCATTTTATGAGGAAAACATCAAGAGTTAAATACGACTTTAAACTAAACCACTTGGTAACACGAGAGTCCCCCCCCCTCCCTCACCCCCTCCCTCTCTCTCACCCACCTACCCTCGTTCACCCCCCTCCCTCTCTCTCACCCCTTCCTTTATTGAAACCTTCACACTTCAGTATCGTCTAGCCTCTAGCCTCACCCACCAACCCCTCCCTCTCCCCTCTCCCTCCTCACTCGCTAGTCACCTCCACTTCCTTCCTTCAGGCAGCACCCCACCTTATCTTCTTCCCCACCACCCACCCCCACACTCATTTCCATCCCTAGTGAAAAAAAACACTGACTCCCCTCCTTCTTCCCCTCCCCCAGCATCCTACCTACACTACCCTCCCTCCTCCCCACTCTCCTTGGTTATAAACTGACCTCTCTCTCCCCACCTATCTCTCCTCACATCTCTCCCCTCCCACATCTCACTACCCCCCTCCCCCTCCACTCTCTGGTAAAGGAATTGGCCCCCTCCACCTCTCTCTCTCGCTTCACACCACCTCCCACCAAGCCCACCTTCCCTCCCCCCACTACCCCCTCCACTTCCTGGTAAAGATACTGACTTCCTCCACCTCCTCCCTTCATCCCCTCCCTCTGTTTCACCCCCTCTCTATCACCCCACCTTCCCTCCCAACTCCCTTCACCAACCTCCCACCTTCACATCTACCCAAATACAATTCATGTTGTATTGCTTCCCTCATCTACCAGGTTATACTGTATGTCAACTCTACTGTAAAATATGTATATACAAATAATATAAATGTAAAAAAATAGATCATTATAAAAAAATAAATAAATTAATAAATATTGAAGTGATAACCGCGGTAACATTATGAGATGTACTTATTACTACCATGCTACTGTACTATTCCAGATGATACTAAATGTTACATAATACTTCCTTGAGATAAATGTATAGTATATGTCAGGTGCCTCAAAGAGAGCTCAGGTTCTCAACTGGCTCAGCCATGTTAATATTGTTATTATTATCCACTCTGTATCTGTGTTTTTCTGGCTAATTTATCTTTTTCATTATTAATATCAATATCCCCCCATGCACCCCACCTTCTCTCCCTCCACCAGCACCCCACCTTCTCTCCCTACCCCCTCCACCAGCACCCCACCTCCCCTCCCAACCCCCTCCACGAGCACCCCACCTCCCCTCCCTACCCCCTCCACCAGCACCCCACCTCCCCTCCCTACCCCCTCCACCAGCACCCCACCTCCCCTCCCTACCCCCTCCACCAGCACCCCACCTCCCCTCCCAACCCCCTCCACCAGCACCCCATCTCCCCTCCCTACCCCCTGCACCAGCACCCCACCTCCCCTCCCAACCCCCTCCACCAGCACCCCATCTCCCCTCCCTACCCCCTCCACCAGCACCCCACCTCCCCTCCCTACCCCCTCCACCAGCACTCCACCTCCCCTCTCTACCCCCTCCACCAGCACCCCACCTCCCCTCCCAACCCCCTCCACCAGCACCCCACCTCCCCTCCCTACCCCCTCCACCAGCACCCCACCTCCCCTCCCAACCCCCTCCACCAGCACCCCACCTCCCCTCCCAACCCCCTCCACAAACAACCTACCTCTACCCCGCCGCCACCCCGCACCAAAACACCAGGCGGCCTTACAACTCGAGGTCCTACCATCCTACGCTGCCACCAATCAGGATATAACACAAGGTAAGGATAGTGTCAGGCTCCTAGAGTGACTGACAGTGAACATCCTTATCGTCACGTCTATTTTACTGACCAATTATCCGTGACAACAGCAACCAGTCTCTGTACATCGTTGTGTTAATTAATATGAGAAGAAGTGAGCCACAACCAACACCTGAAACTGTACGGGTGAGAGGTGAGGTGAGGTGAAGGAGAGGGGGGAGAGGATAGGAGGAGAGGGGGTGGAGAGAAGCTTAACTCCTCCTGACCCTGACATCTGGCACTCTTGACACACCCCACTCTCTCCCCCTCCTTCTCTCTCCCCTCCTTCTCCCTCCCCCTCCTCCACACACACACACACACACCTCCTTACCTCCATCTTTCACCCCACATTCCTCCACCCCCCTCCCTCTCTCACCCTCCTCGATATCCCCCTCACGGCCTGGCTCCCCCCCCTAAAACCACCTGGTCTGTTAAAATGCTTACCTTGGTGCCTCTTCTCCCCCCCCCCTCCACCCCCCCAGCGGTTCTCTGTTCCCAGCCCTCCCATAAACCACCTTCCAAGACGTCTTATTGCCTTTTCTTTCTTCTTCTTCCTTCTTATTCCTTCTTTATTATATATTTCCCTTCCCACCCTTTCTTCTCGAGGAATTTCATCATCTAGGCGTTAAATAAGGAGGGAGAGAGGGAGGAGATAAGGAGGAAGGAAATGAGATAAGAAGGCAGGTAGAGAAGGAAGGAAAGAAGGCAGGTAGAGAAGGAAGGAAGGAAGGAAGGAAGGAAGGAAGAAAGGAAGGAAGGTCAGCCATCTTCCCATACTTAACCCTTGAAATTAACACTTGTACACATCTGTCTCTTCCTTAAAATGAACAGCTGAACACCAGACAACCCTTAAAATGAACAGCTGAACACCAAAAAATCCTTAAAATGAACAGCTGAACACCAGACAACCCTAAAATGAACAGCTGAACACCAGAAAACCCTTAAAATGAACAGCTGAACACCAGAAAACCTTTAAAATGAACAGCTGAACACCAGACAACCCTTAAAATGAACAGCTGAACACCAAAAAATCCTTAAAATGAACAGCTGAACACCAGACAACCCTAAAATGAACAGCTGAACACCAGAAAACCCTTAAAATGAACAGCTGAACACCAGAAAACCTTTAAAATGAACAGCTGAACACCAGACAACCCTTAAAACGAACATCTGAACACCAGACAACCCTTAAAATGAACAGCTGAACACCAGACAACCCTTAAAATGAACAGCTGAACACCAGAAAACCCTTAAAATGAACAGCTGAACACCAGACAACCCTTAAAATGAACAGCTGAACACCAGACAACCCTTAAAATGAACAGCTGAACACCTTAAACCTCCGCAATTCCCCATAAAATGAATAACTTTCATTTCTTCCTCTCCTTCCTCCACTCCTCCACTCCCTTCTCTCCTCACCCCCCCCCCCCCGCCCCACTCCTTCCACATCACCTCACTTAACCTACTTTCCTCACTCTTCTCTCACCTCCCCCCCAGGCCTTCTTCTCACCCCTTCACTTTTGCCACTCGCTTTACTTCCTCCCCTCACCTTCCCCCTTCCCCACCCCTCTCCTCACCCCCTAACCAACACCTACCCTCACCTTTACGCCCCCTTCCTGCCCTCTCCCCTCTCCTCACCCCCCAACCAACACCTACCCTCACCTTTACGCCCCTTCCTGCCCTCTCCCCTCTCCTCACCCCCCGCTAACACCTGGTCATGTTTACTCTGGGGAGTGAGGGCACCTTCCCATTAACCTAGCGTGGCTATCCTGTTTCCAACGTTCTCTGCCTCTCCTTTACTCACCTTTCTCTCCTCCCTTTCTCTCTTCTCTTTCTTTACTTCTCGGTCTCTCTCTCTCTTCTATCTTGGCCTATCTCCTCTTTCTTTTCTTGTGTCTTTCTCTCTTTTCTTTCTTTTTTTATTTTTTTTTATTGTCTTTCTTTCCCCTTCTCCCTCTTCTTTCTTTTCTTCGTTTTTCTCTCTCTCTCTCTCTCTCTCTCTCTCTCTCTCTCTCTCTCTCTTCTCTTCTTCCCTATTTGTATTTTGTCTTATTTATCTTCTCTGTTTGCTTCTCCCTCTGTCTACGTTCCTCCTCTTCTCTCCGCTGTTTCTTCTTCTCCTTCAATATGATAACTCACCCCAGAGGCTCTTGTTGCGTGTGTGCGTGTGTTTGCGTGAGTGTCTTGATTTGTGTATTTGCGAGTGTGTTCGCGTATGTGGTTGTATGTATGTGTGCTTGGATGAGAGGAGAGGAGGAAGAGAAGGAGGAGAAGAAGTGGAAGAGGAGAAGAAGTGGAAGAGGAAAAGAAGTGGAAGAGGAAAAGAAGAAAAGAAAGTATGAGAAAGAGAAGAACTGAAATGAGGAGGAACATGAGGAAGAGACGAAGAGAAGAGAGGGGATGGGAGAGGGAAGAAGGGGGAGGTGTGGGATGGGAAGATGGTGTGTGAGAGAGAGAGAGAGAGAGAGAGAGAGAGAGAGAGAGAGAGAGAGAGAGAGAGAGAGAGAGAGAGAGAGAGAGAGAGAGAAGAGAGAGGAAGAGGGGCAGATGGGCGGAGGAGAGAAAGAGGGGAGAAAGAATGGGAATAGGAAAGGAGAGATTGAGAAGGGTAGAGGGGAGAGAGGCAGAGGAAGGAAGAGACACAGAGAAGGGTGGAGAGAAAGAGGGGGTGAAGGCGGGGGGAGTGCAGGGGGTAAGGGGCAGGCACGCAGGGGCAGGCAGGGGGGGGGGGGGGGTAGGCAGCAATAAACAAATCCTAACAACTCCCACGCTAATTCTCGCCCACATCAAGAAAGCACAAATGTTTATCCAAATCACCGCGAGTCTTCATTTGCCGCACTAAAGTCGCTCATAACGACGCCGCCTCCGCTACCACCACCAACACGCTGCCTCTACTACCACCACCACCACCACTATTACTTCCGCTACCACCACGCTGCCTCCACCATCACCACCACTTCCACTACCACCATCTTCTACCACCCTCCCCCCCTACAGTAGTGTTTCCTTATTATGAAGCCAAATGGTAACAAGTTATGAGGCAGGGTTACAAACATCGCCAGGCTCCAGGGAATAATGTTGCACCAGTGGCCACGGATTTCAGCTTCAGGTCATAACTGTCTCGTGTGAGCTACGAGACCTTTGGGGGATTGTTTTATCTGTTCATCAATGTTTCAAGGTGAGGAAGGCGTGTAGATCCTCCCTCCCTTCCTTCCTTCCTTCCTTCCTTCCTTTCTTCCTCCCTTCCTTCCTTATTTCCTTCCCTCCTTACTTCCCTCATTTCTTTATTTCCTTCTATCCTTCCTTATTTCCTTATTTCCCTCCTTATTTCTTTCTTTCCTTCTTTCCTTCCTTCCTTCCTTCATTAATTCATACATTCAGGTAAGTACGAAGCCATGGCAAGATTCCCCATAATAATAATAATAATAATAATAATGATAATAATAATAATAATAATAATAATAATAACAATAATAATAATAATGATAATAATAATAATAATAATAATAATAATAATAATAATGTAAACAAACCACATTACAAACACACACACAAGAGACGCCATCCACCACACCACTATCACACACCAGTACAACAACACAAAAACAGTTCCTCCGTTATTACCTGAAATCTTGTTTAGTATCTGAAGAGTTTTGCGCCATTACCGTGACTCTGAACAGCACTTTATGGCACTTTATGGCACACAACAGCCGTCACACATCCCTCTTAACGCCATTATAACATTGATATCAAATTTAATGGGGGGAGAATTTTAGAATCTTTTGCCTTCCATATACAGTATACAAACGCATCATATATTCTTGTTTTTTGTTAAGTAGCATTCTGGGTCGTGTTAAGTAGCAGTCTGGGTAGTGTTAAGTAGTGATTTAGTTTTCTAAGTAGGGGTTTGGTTTAATAAGTAGTGATTTGAGCTTGTGAAAATATATTTAGGGGAGAATGAAATAGTTTTTTGAGCTGGAGACGCCAGACGTGAAACACATTTACTTACTTAACGAAATCTTTATAAGTAAGAATGATAAGGGTATTATAAGTAAAGCATATAAGTATCCAAATCTGTTGACACTTATTACACAGTCTAAAACCACACACTCAAATATTTCTTGACAGTCAGAAAGTTTACTAAATCAGTCCAGTTTGTTATCATTTATTTATAAGTAATTTGGGATATGTTTATCTTGCCCAGTATACCACCTTAACTGACCTGACTGATAGAGGGGTTATTCCACGTTGGAGTGAATTATTTTTTTAATAGACGTCATCGAGAAACCATTTAATGACGCCTGGGTTACCCCTTTACACATACACATACACACACACACACACATACACACACACACCTGATCTATCTATACTATAACGACTAATTCCTCTATCCTGAGTCATAATTAACGTGATATTCGGTGCAGGTCATCTAACAGGATAAGGATATACTACCTCACTAATACCTTATCTCTAGACGGCGGGATATTGCCTCATATGTAAACACTCCCCCCCCCCCTCATCTTTACCCCAACCCCCGTCCCAAGGTTGTATCCATCGCCATTAATGGGTGGAGAGAGGTGGTGGGGGCGCAGGGGGTGGAGAGAGGTGGTGGGGGCGCAGGGGGTGGAGAGAGGTGGTGGGGGCGCAGGGGGTGGAGAGAGGGGGAGAAGAGAGTTGGGGAAGTTGGGGAGAGGAAGGAAGAGAGGGGTGGAGAGAGGGGCAGAAAAGAGAGAGGGGGGAGAAGGAGGAATGGAGAGAAGGGGGTAGAGAGAGAGAATGGAGAGAGGAGGGTGGAGAGAAAGTGAGGAAAGGTGTAGCGTCCACCTGGCTCTCTCCATCTCCTACCCTACCATCTTCTTCCTCCATCTCCTCCTACTTCCTCTCCTCCCTCACCTTAACTCCATCATCTCTCACCAACACCTGGATCTACCCCTTCTCACCTGTCAGGAGGGAGAGAGAGGGAGGAAGGTGAGGGTGGTTAACTCACTCTCTCTCTCTCTCTCTCTCTCTCTCTTCTTGGCGATAATTATCTGGTTCAGTTTAACAGGTAGATGAATCACACTAACAGGTAAATTATCAGGTATACCCTAAAATACGGGTAAAAATTTAGGTATATCCTTAATTTCAGTATATATATTTGGATACAGTCACAAATGCAGGTATATATATATATATACAATCAACACCTCAACCCGCCAGGATTCGAACTCACGGCCCACGAGCCTATGACTATGACCGGGGAACGCTAACCGCTGGACCACCAGGATACTGAAAGCAATCCTAGACTCTGTTATATTTCACACAAAGCCTGTTCAACGAGCTTATGGCGCCGTGAACCTCTAATGGGGGACTACCCGTATCACGTAGGTGGTCAGAGTAACGTTTTACCAAATCCGGCTTCGAAACACGAGGATCCATACATACATATATATATATATATATATATATATATATATATATATATATATATATATATATATATATATATATATATATATATATATATATATATATATATATATTTAAGTTGATCAAGACACGATTACAAACACACCTAAAAGAAGAAGGACTTGAAATACCCAGCCTGACTAATGTATCCAGTGTGCATCACCTTCTTTGCCAGCTAACAGGTGAATTTGAACGCTGTGTAACTTGTCTCTGATATCAACAACTATTAAAAAATGCCTTCCACACCACGGCATCTCTTTAACACACCAAGCAAGACCCCGGGCGACGTGGCAACAGTTATACGCTTAAATTAAACTTGTGGAATGAAGAAGGAAAAAAATATATAAATTCACCCACAACAAATGGTAAATACAAAGAGAAATGAGTTTCAACCTTTTCGTTTCAATAGTGTGGTTGCAAGGGACGCTCATCAGGTACATCACGTCATAAATACTCTCCTTCTGACTTACCATATTATGTAAATTTTAAAACAATGGCATAAAACGCGTGAGTGTGTATACTGCGGGTGACAGCTGGCTGGCACCTTCACCAATATATTAGACTCTTGCTTATCGCTCCAATCAGCGTCAAGTCTCGCCACCTCGCTCATGACTGCTGCCAGGTCTTGCTGAAGGTGTGTGTGTGTGTGTGTGTAGGTGTGTGTGTAGGTGTGTGCATTCTTTTGTACGTGGTTGTCGTCCTCTTGTACGTGTAAGGGTGGCTGGGTGCACGCGGTCGTTGTTACCTCGGTGGCCACCTGCACGGTCAACAAGTGTTGCACGGATTGTTTGTGAAGAGTAATTGTCAACTTCAAAGCAATCAGTATTTACTTCCATTAACTGATGGAGATTGACGCCCTTCTTTATGGAGTGCGAGGTGAGGCCGCCGCCACCTCCTCCCCCTCACCGGGCGCCAGAAACACCCACGATTAATGGAAACTCACTTTTGACATTTTCCCTCACACCTGCACCTCGACATACTCGCACTAATTTACCCAAACTGTGTACAAAGGTGTGTGTGTGTGTGTAATAATCGTCCATTAAGCTTGGGTGCGATATATGGATAACTTTTAATCAATACTGTTATATCTCTGAGGAATATTTGTACTCCTGATAATATTTACAAATTCATTAGGACGATCTTCACTATATTAACATTAATAAACTTACCCAATTAAGGTTATGTATTTTATGTAATGGTAAGTTGAGGAAAAATAACGTAAGGTTACGATTAGCTTAACTTAGCTTAGATTATATTTGGTTAGGTTAGGTCAGGGTAGGTTAGGTTAGGTCAGGGTAGGTTAGGCTAGGTTAGGCTAGGTTAGGTTAGGTCAGGGTAGGTTAGGTTAGGTTAGGCCAGGTCAGGGTAGGTTAGGTTAGGTCAGGGTAGGTTAGGTCAGGTTAGTAGTGACAATATTGATAAAACTTGTACTATGTTTCTCTACATCAGAGTTCTTATTTAATTAAAAATTTTCGATAAAAAAATAAAAATAATATCAATACGTCCTAATTATCCCGGAACTGTAAGACATGTATAATGGTCACCGTATTAAGGGAAAGGGGGTAGGGTAGGGTAGGGTAGGGTAGGGGAGGGGAGGGGAGGGGAGGGGAGGGGAGGGAGCATTGTATTGGAAAGGGAGGAAGAGATAATGAAAACTCCCCACAACCACTATTCCACAACCCCCCCCCCCCCATCCCCACCACCATCACCCATAACAACTTCCAACAACCACCCATCTACCATCACCCTCTACACCCCCCCCCCCTCTTTACAGTATATACCATCAGTACTAGTGGAAAATTGACTCCCCCCGCCCCCCACCACCGGAAGCCATGACCGCCATCTTTCCCTGGGAGAACACAAACAAAGATGGCCGCTTAAATGAGTTTTACACCCAGCAATGCACACTAACTCATTTGCATTCTGTGGCGCCATTCTTCTTTCTTGCCGCATCACTGCACGGAGGGGGAGTGGAAGGGGTGGGGGGAGTGGAGAGGGTGGTGGAAGTGAGGAGGGGAGGGAGAGGAGGGGGTGAAGAGGGATAGGAAGGGGAGGGATGGAGGGAGAGAGAGGGGGGGGGTTGTGAAAGAGAGGAAGGGGAGGGAATGGAGGAGAGGAGGTAGCCGGGTAGAGGAAAAGGGGAGTGGGATACAGTGTAGAAAAGATGAAGGGTGGAGAGGAGAAAATGGAAAAGGAGATGGATAGGAGGTGGAGGAGAAGAGCTAGAGGGGTAGGGGTGGACGGAGGGTGGAAAAGAGGAGGAGGGGAGAGGTGTAAAAGTAGAGGCGAGGAGAGAAGTACGATGTAGAAAAAGAAGGGATGAAGGAGAGAAAAGAGGGGGGATGGAAGACGGAAGGGGAGGGATGGGAGAGGAAAGGGGAGGAGGAGGAGGGAAATTAAGTGACAGAGATGATCTACGAGTCAGAGAAAGAATGGCACAAACGTACATAGAGTATCATAGTGCCACAGTGCCAGGTGGACAGTGCCATAAGGCTACTGAGAAAACTACAGTGCCAGGGTTTCAGGAAGGCTGAGGCATGTAACCACGAAGAGAGAGCAATAGTACAGTAGATACAGGAACAGCTGAAATGCCACGAACAAAGTACGATGCCACAGGGAGAGGAAGGAAGTACCACAATGCCACTAAGTCCCACGGATACAGTGCCACAGAACCACGAAGGGGGAGTGCCACGGTGCCACGGAGACAGTGAGTGGTGGTGGTGGTAGTCGTGGCTCAAGGTGAACGAGTCGACAACAAGGGAAGGACTGGTTTGACCTTGACGTTCCCGGCACTACAACCACTACTACCACCATTACTACCACACCGACGACACTACCACCATTACTACTACACCACCATTATTACCACATCCCAGGCAACTACCACCACCACTACTACCACCACACCATCATCACCATCATCACCACCACCACCAGTTTGACAATAACTCAGAGAAAAATAAAAACATCAGAATTAATTTTGAATATGATCGCTAGTTTATTGTGCACCTCATACTTATCCTGTGAGCCATAGTGTAAAAAAAAAAAGAAAAAATAATAGAGGTCACAAAGGATGTTTTAATAGACCCCAGTAGTCAGGATATTACGGTATTGAATGTTAAAGAGTAATTTAAACCAGAGTACTTCACATAGGAGGGAACTTAGCTACTATACTGCAGTTATGAAAAGTGGATAGTCTTAATATATCAGCTAACTTATCATCATATATAAAGTGTTCTGTTATTGGCCACACACTTTATATCCTAACCATAGTCTAGCAGCAGTTATAACACTAGGTAGTTTACTGATCTTGTTACACCCTCTGAGAATGACCTAACGTGACCTTTCCTTAGGCTGACACCGGGCGAGGTCAGTTGTCTTTAAGCTACTAGAGATTAAATTAGTTATAAATTAATAATAACATATTCTTAAGTAATTAATTTAAGTAAGAGAAAAGTGACATTTTAGTTTTTGTAAATATAATTGATGTGACGAAATATATCAGGTTATGTAATTGAGAAGAAGAAGAAGAAGAAGAACCACCATAATAGTAGTGTGTACAGTACAGAGACCCTCCATCTTCCTGCTCTGGTCTGAGACGAAAGCTTCACCTCCTCTCTCAACCCATCCAGCTGTCCCCACCTGCCACCAGCTGTAGACGAGAACACCAGACCTTCACCACCTGTCTGCGTGCTCTCTCTCTCTCTCTCTCTCTCTCTCTCTCTCTCTCTCTCTCTTATTCGCTCATTCTTACTCACTTTCTCCCCGTGTGTGTGTGCGTGCGTGCGTGTGTGTGTGTGTGCGCGCTTGCGTTTGAGTGTGTCGTGGTATGATATCTTAATCAATTTAAAGTAAGGTGCGAGTAACCTAACCTAACCTAACCTAACCTAACCTAACCTAACCATACCGCAACACCTACATGAGAACTTAACTTTTTTTCGAATATATTTTACAATTTGTCTGATTTCACGATAGAGTTTACTTGTAACATTTTAAGTATCATGCTTTACACCCTCCAACAATGCACTTAACACCCCACCAACACACTTAACACCCCACCAACGCACTTAACACCCCACCAACGCACTTAACACCCCACCAACGTACTTAACACCCCAACAACGCACTTAACACCCCACCAACGCACTTAACACCCCACCAACGCACTTAACACCCCAACAACGCACTTAACACCCCACCAACGCACTTAACACCCCAAAAAACGCACTTAACACTCCCGGGTCAGAGAAATAGGAAGGAAAAAAAATGACCAAGAATTTCCGAAGGTGAGGAAGAGCTCCAGTCTCCCGGCAGTGGAAATTACACAAGGCAGGACAATGGTGCCACAACGGCGGTCAGAGTGCCACCAACCAGGGGTATAATTGCAGCATGCAGTGACGCTCCGGTGTGGGGGGGGGGGGGGAGAGAAAGGGAGAGGGGGAGAAGGGGAGGGAATAAGGGGTAGTGGCACTTTGGCATTCCCCAGGACGGTCATTATCTTCAGGCACCACCACCACCCCTCCCTCTCTCCCTCACTCACTCACTCTCTCTCCCTCAGTCACTCTCGCTACCCCTCCTCCTGCCCCCACACCCTCCCTTCCCCCCTAACTTCCCCTACCACCACCCCACCCACCTCCCGCTAACTCCCCACCACCTCCCCTTTACTCTCCCTACCCCCCTCCCCGTCACTCTCCCTACCCCCCCCTTCACTCTCCCTCCCACTTTCCTTCACTCTCCCTACCCCATCCCAGCACTCTCTCTCCTACTCCCTTACTCTTTCCAGCCTTCACTCTCCCTCCTTTCCCTCACTCTCCCTACACCTCCCTACCCCCTCTCCGTCTCCCTCCTCCTCACCATCAGTGGCTATTGTGTTTACTCTCATTCTTATTATCATTCTCGCGTCTTCACTTGGTGCAGTCTTCTCAAAAAAAGTTATTTACATTCAAGATTTTGTCCACGTTACAACTCTGGTCTGGTGATGAGAGGGGTGGGGAGATGAGGGGGAGGTGAGAGGGTGAAGGGTGAGGACAGGGGTTTTTGTAGATAAAGGAGGGGTGAAAGAAGATTAGAGGTGGGGGAAAGAAGTTATAGTTCGGAAATTGATGAAATTTAGGAGGAGGTAAGAGAGGGCGGGCTGACTGCCTAGCTAAGCTAATGGCGTGTTAGGGTTGTGTCATGGGTTAGTTATTGTCTGTCGGTACAGGCATTAGACATCCTACCCTGTCCCATATATGGGTGTTTTGAGGGCCTAATTTCATATTCCGCCGACCCTACTGGCCGATGCTGGTCTAAGGAGGTTGTCTATTGCCTGGCCGTGTAGATCGGGGGTGGTAACGGACGTTTTGAGATTTCGTAACTTTTTAGGAACCATGTATGGTTGTTGTTGTTATCTGGTGGGAGTCTTTGAAGGAGTTCTTGCTCTGATCGTTATATCTTTTGCCAGACTCTGCTGGCCAGGGTGTGCAGCTGCTGGTTGATGGGTTTTATTCTCAGGTCTATGTATCTCGGCTGTGGTTCTGGTGAAGGGGTATCTTTCACCTGTGAGGAATCTTAGGGCTTCATTTTGGACCACCTGTAATTTTAATATTTGAGTGGTGCTCATAGTATGAAGAGGTACTGCTGGGTAAGTTAATATCGGTATGATAAATGATGTCACCAGGCGGAGTTTTATTTTCTCAGGAAACGCTCTAAAGTCTAAAGCGATATAATTTTCTCAGCTCTCTTCTTGCCTTTTCCTTACTAGTGTGGACATGATGGGAGTAACCTGTCGTGGATATATGCAGGCCCAGGAGGGTGCCTCTGCTTTTGTATTCTATCTGGGCATTATTGGTTACTACTGGATGGGCTTTCCTTCTGCATAAGGGTATCACTGTGAATTTCGGGAGACTGGTTTGGAAGGTGAGGGGACTGGTGGTATTGAGGGGGGGGGGGGGGTAGGTCAGCAGGGGGTGTGAGGGAGTACTGGGTGAGGATAACGAGAAGTGAGGAGGACGAGGCGGTGACAAGACCAGCACAGGCGCCCACGGCTCCTACCCGGCTATGGGCGGCCATGTATGTGGGCGGCGGTGGCGTGCAGAGGAAGCGATGTGTGGCGGTGATGAGCTCGGCCAGGGGTGGGCGGGAAAGGTGGTGGTGAGCGGCAAAGGAGGTGGTGATGGGCGGAAATGATGGTGGTGGTGGGCGGGAAAGGAGGTGGTGGTGGGTGGGAAAGGAGGTGGTGGGCGGGAAAGGTGATGGTGGTGAGTGAGAAAAGTGGTGGTGACCTTCATCTGGAACCATTTCCCCTAACCAAAATAAAAAGGGATGGGTGAAGAGTGTTGGATGAGGGTTGATGGATGAAGGGTGGAAGGTGATGGATGAGAGATAATGAGTGAGGGGTAGAGGGTGGTGGATTATGGGTGAGGGGTAGAGGGTGATGGATGAGGGATGAAGGGTGATGAGTGACGGGTGTGGGGTAATGGGTGAAGGGGTGAAGGGTGAGGGGTATTGGATGAAGGGTAATGGGTACTAAATAAGAAGTGATGGGCTACCTGTAACAACCACTAACACCTACACCACATCTGTTTACCTGCACTGTACACTCACTATAGCTCCTGACACAACACTCTCACCCTTACCATTGTTTACCCTTCAAATCCGCTAATCAACATCAATAATACTTCAATTTATCATACACTCCTTTGTCGCTTTAAGTGAATGTGTCTTAGTTAAGGTCACGTCTGAGTGTATGTTTGTCTCGTGGTCTTTTATATAAGTATCTCGTTAAGGTAAAGTCTTAACGTAATTCTGAAGCCATTTTTAGGGCGTCAATCAATGGGGGTGACACCTACAGCTTCACTTATGAGGATTATTTACTGCGTCTGACGTACCGTTCGTTCGCCCGGCGTCTACTTACAACAATATTATTTTAATGGCGCCAGAAACAGACCATTTGTGTGTGTGTGTGTGTGTGTGTGTGTGTGTGTGTGTGTGTGTGTGTGTGTGTGAGTGTGTGTGTGTGAGTGTGTGTGTGTGTGTGTGTGTGTGTGTGTGTGAGTGTGTGTGTGTGAGTGTGTGTGTGTGTGTGTGTGTGTGTGTGCTATTAAGACAAAACACCTCAGGAGTGCGTTAGTGGTATAAAGTAACATTCTTTATATTTAAGGAGACGTCATTACGAATGTCCTTGGAGCTAACACAACGCTTGACCGTCTTAACGAACCAACGCACGGCACTCCCTCCCTCCGTCCCTCCCTTCTTCCATCCCTCCCTCCCTCCTTTCATCCCTCCCTCCCTCCTTCCATCCCTCCCTCCCTCCTTTCATCCCTCCCTCCCTCCTTCCATCCCTCACTCCCTTCATCCCTCCCTCCCTCCTTTCATCCCTCCCTCAATCCCTCACTCCCTTCATCCCTCCCTCCTTCCCTTCCTTCGTCCCACCCTCCCTCCATCCCTCCCTCAATCACTCCTCTTCCTCTTCCCTCCCTCTATCCCCCTCTTCCTCCATCCGTCCTCCCCCTTCCCCCCTTCTTAATAAGCTCTCCACGAAATTGTTCCTGGCTACTTGTTTACGAAATGGGGCTACTTGTTGATTCAGTGGGGGCTACTTGTTTTTGTGCTGAGGCTACCTGTTTAGGATGGAGATGATTGTATGGGTACTTGTTTATATAGTGGGCTACTTGTTTATATAGCAGGCTACTTGTTTATATAGTAGGCTACTTGTTTATATAGTAGGCTACTTGTTTATATAGTGGGCTACTTGTTTATATAGTGGGCTACTTGTTTATATAGTGGGCTACTTGTTTATATAGTAGGCTACTTGTTTATATAGTAGGCTACTTGTTTACAGGTATATAGTAGGCTACTTGTTTAATATAGTGGGCTACTTGTTTATATAATGGGGCTACTTGTTTATATAATGGGGCTACTTGTATCTGCATCTGTACTTAAATCTGTACCTGTACCTCTGGCTACACGTGTACTTGTAACTGTACTTGTATCTGTATCTTCAACTGTAGGGGGAGAGGGGACGGGGAGGGGGCGAGGAGGGGGTGGGGGGGAGGGGGTGGGAAGGGGAGGGGGGTGAGAGGGAGGATGGGGGTGAAGAGGATGGGTGAGGGGGTGAGGGTGAAGGGGTGAGGGTGAGGAGGGTGAGGAGGGTGAGGGTGAGGAGGGTGAGGAGGGTGAGGGTGAGGGGGTGAGGGTGAAGAGAGGGAGGGGGTTGGGGAGGGGGGGTCACAGGATACATGGATCATGGCACCACTTGTAACAGGAGACTCCCCGTGTCTTCATCTACTGCCCTGAGCCACGGTATCACCTCATGACGTCACTTCCGCTTCACCCTGGCCCACTGCCTCTCCTCTCCTCAGTCACTCCCACCTCCACCCTCAACCCCCCCCCCCCCCTTCCGTCCTGAACCTCCAACTCCTACCTCTGTCCTCCTATTCGTAATTAAGTTAGAAACTCAAGTGTAACTTTTATGTTATTTTTGTTAATATTTTGAGTTTTAGCTAAAATCATGAAGACAGGTGCGTCCTGTTTCCGGGGTAGAGAGACAATCGAATTATCTTCCGGTAAAAACAACATCTTCTCCAGTAGTGTGAGCTTAACACACACCACAGTTTGCCTGACCTCATACGGCAAAGAATTCTTATTTTCCTAACCCTTGTTCAAAGCACTGCACACAACACAAGATGACAATAACGTCTTAACACGCACACTGGATATATGGAGTAGATTACCTGAGGAAAGGCTGGGGAGGCACTGGGCAGATCAAGATGACATATTCGACTTCAGAGCTTGACCCCTTCACTACGGGGACGTCACTTTTAACATTATATTTGGTTAATTCCAGGCGATTTTATTGAGCACAGAGAGACCCCGTACACGAGGGATCAAAACATATGTTATAAAGCCTCCAGCCAACCATCGGAAACATCCTCTCTGTCAGACGATGGAGGATAAACGTAGAGCCATAGTCCAGCGTTCCCCCTCAGCACTACGGGCGTTGTTACTGCCGGGAGTCACCCTCAAGTACCCGGCAGATCGGTCACATCACCATCAGTCTCAACAAAATAACGGAGATTTAAAGAGCCGGTTGAGTGAGTGGCGGGCGGGGTGTTAAGGCAGGTCAATATTATCCTCCCCAGTCACCCCAGGCGTCACACCATCACTTAAGTGGTCCAGTCACCACCTTGGAGACTTCACCACCCTGGTCTTCCACGTGTTGAGGGCCGACGGAACCTTTACCACAACACAAGACGTCTCACTGGTTCGTACGAGGATTTTCTTTCCCGTAAATAGGATAAAAGAGAGAGAGAGAGAGAGAGAGAGAGAGAGAGAGAGAGAGAGAGAGAGAGAGAGCACTATCACAAAAATCTAACTCACACTCCCTAATATTCTAAGTGGTAATAACACGCACACACGCACGGGTGGGCGCCAACTACCCCCCCCCCCCCTTGCAGTACTCCACATTGACGCTGTATAAGAGAGTATAGCGTTTATAAGAACCACTTCATCACCAATGGAAGCAACACAACACAACACAAATCCACTACACAAAATACCCAAATATCTTACACCTTACTTAAAAAAATAAATAAATACTTAAGACCTTGTAAATTCTTGGGGCTAATTCTTCTTCATATCACGGAAGTAAACATAAGACGAACTACACCCAGGGATTTTGTTTTTTTTTAGTCATGTGTTTTATTTTTTGTGTTTTTTTTTCTTAACGCGGAGGAGTAAAGAGTGGCACAGTTTCTACCTTCACGAGTGTTATCTTAACTAAATAAGACGATGTGCTAATTAACAACCATCCCGGATTCAAGCCCAAATATTATACACAGACGATGGTTGTTGAGGCTACTGGTGGTGGTGGTGGGTGTTTGTGATTTGTGGTGGTGGGTGTTTGTGATTGGTGGTGGTGGTGGGTGTTTGTAATTGGTGGTGGTGGTGGGTGTTTGTGATTGGTGGTGGTGGTTGTTGTGGTGGGTGGTGGTGATGGTGGTTAGTGTTGATGTTAGTGATGGTGATTGTGGTGGTTGGTGGTGATGGTGGTTATTGTTGTTGATGTTAGAGATAGTGGTGGTTGTAGTTACAGAAAAGCTTGTTTGAGTTACCACCACCTGAGAACTACCGAACACCGTCGTTATACCGTAGAGTTAAGTATACATCAGCCCCTGTATGAACCAGCTGACTCCCTTCATTGTATAACCGATATGTAACAACGAATACACAACGAATACACAACGAATACACAATACATAAACGAACACACAGTAGGCCTATGTCATTTGTGTAATATATTTGGTATGATTTGGAAAAGAATTAAATGATTCTTAACATCATCATCATCATCATCATATAAGTAGGAGTCAACAGGTAACAGCCATCAAGAACACTATAATTAACGCAGGTAATACCATCATCACAAAACAGTTTTACACCTTTAATCAACACTCCCCCCCCCCAACCCCAATACCTGTGACGCAGCAACACAACACACGCCAGGGAACGAACGAGCTCTTTATAATTAACTAAACTATTAAAATACACAAACGAGAACTTTCAACTTTGGAGAAAATGTAAAAAAATAAAAATAATAATAAAATAAAAATATGAAGACAGAACACAACACAAATTTAACGAAGGAAAAACAAGAATAATTAGGTAATTTTTTTTCCCAGGGTATTGAAGGACAGGTTGAGTTACGTACTGTACTCACCTGAGGATACACCTTAATTCACACTGGCTGTTGCACCTGCGGCCGCTTACCTGGGGAAAAAATAACGTAGGTGTTATTATTATTATTATTATTATTATTATTATTATTATTATTATTTAGTCGGTGAGCATGAGAGAAAGAGTGGAGGATGAGGATGAGGCTGAGACTGGAGGATGAGGATGAAACTGAAGGATGAGGAAGAGACTGAAGAATGAGACTGAAGGATGAGGATGAGGGATGAGGATGAGGGCACACAAGTAGATTCCTCTCCCCAGTACACAGGACACGGGTAAAAGTAACTTAATATGCTCCTCGTAGACTCGTAGTGTGGCGTAAAAACAACTGAAGATGCCGCACTGTTAAGATACTTCAAGCACACAAGATGTACACCAACACACAGGGTGCACATGAACACACAAGATGTACACCAACACGCAGGGTGCACATGAACACACAAGATGTACACCAACACACAAGGTGCACATGAGCACACAAGATGTACACCAACACACAGGGTGCACATGAACACACAAGCTGTACACCAACACGCAGGGTGCACATGAACACACAAGATGCACACCAACACGCAGGGTGCACATGAACACACAAGATGTACACCAACACACAGGGTGCACATGAACACACAAGATGTACACCAATACAAAAGGTGCACATGAACACACAAGATGTACACCAACATGCAGGGTGCACATGAACACACAAGATGTACACCAACATGCAGGGTGCACATGAACACACAATATGCACATGAATACACAAGATGCACACAAACACACAAAGTGAACACGAACAACGAACACACAATATGTTATTAGGAACACACATGATACATAAAAGAACTACACATAAGTTTTCGTCATCAGATATAATACTGAAAAACACACACACACACACACACACCGTACCGAAAGCTCGCACGCACCCACCCACCCACGAGAAAAAACAAGAGACACAAACTAGAGTCTCGCCCACCAAGCAGATAATAGTGTGACCCGTTTAGTCGACAAACTCCCGCCAAACACCAAACAGCAAAAACACCAGGACAAACACACAGTCGGTGAGAGCCAGTCCACACCACCATCGCCTCCAGGTGCTACTGCTGGGGGAGTGGAGGGTGAGGAGGGGGAGAGTTAAGGGGGATGGGGAGAGTGGAGGGTAAGGGGGAGAGTGGAGGGTGAGGAGGGGGAGAGTTGAGGGGGATGGGGAGGGTGGAGGGAGAGGTGGGGGGTGGAGGGAGAGGTGGAGAGTGGAGGGTGAGGGTAAGGTAAGGGGGGGTGAGTGGAGGGGTAAGGGGGAGAGTGGAGGGTAAGGGGGAGAGTGGAGGGTGAGGGGGAGTGGAGGGTGAGGGGTAGAGTGGAGGGATAGAAGAGAGTGAGGGATAAAAAGGAGAGTTGATGGTGAGGAGAAGGAGTGGGGGTTAAGAGAGGGGTGAGCAGGGTGTGAATGAGGGGGAGAGGGGTAGATGGGGGAGAGGGGGAGAAAGGGAGAGGGGGAGAAGGAGAGAGGGGGAGAAAGAAGAAAAACTGGAAACAAATTAAATTAAAATCAGAAAACAAATTACTTTCACTTTGACCTCCGCTGACCCCATGACCTATTTGACCCAAGTTTCCCCATGAATACATCAAATATTCCTTGACCCACATACAGCACACCTGCCAAGTCAGAACGCAATCAGAAAGCGAATTTCAAAGACACTTCACCGCGGTTTAGTAACTTGCCTCTTCCCGTCAACAAATTTCAACACAATCGGTTCACTCCTCACGTGACGTCCAACAAAGACGTGACCTTGACCTTTGACCTCATTCCTACAATATTTCGTCAGTTTTTCTTGACCTTCATCCAGCATGACCGTGTACACATATGTTACTACACATGTGTAAACAATTGAGTTGCAGGATACTGCATGTACACATGTTTATAATATAGGTTAGGTTAGGTTAGGTTAGGTTATGTTATGTTAGGTTAGGTTAGGCAAGTATGCGCTCAATAACGGATTTCATACGCCCTCATAAACTTAAACATACATACATACATACATCATACCATACATACATACATCATACCATACATACATACATACATACATACATACATACATACATACCATACATACATCATACCATACATACATACATACAAACACAAAACACAAATAAACCCACATATACACATACAGATATACACACACAAGTAGATACAAAGATTACACAAACACACACAAGCACAGAAGCACATACAGACAAAATCCTAACCAAAGCACATAAGACATACACAGAATACACAGACGCACATATGTAAAGAATACAGAAAAATACACATCAACATACACACACAACATACAGTGGACATACACACGTAATCAAAATACACAAATACATAGAACATACACATAACAAAACACACACACACACACACACACACACACACACACACACACACACTGACTTTATCTGATCCTCAAGTCGTGTGTAATAGTAGCGAGGAGGAGGAGGGGGAAGAGGGGGAGGAGGAGGAAGATGGGGAGGAGAGTAGGAGAAGGGGAGTTAGAGGAGGAGGGGGGAAAAGGGGAAGAGGACGAGGAGTAGTTAGAGGAGGAGGAGAGGAAGGGAGAGGAGTTGGATGAGACGGGAAGAGGAGGAGGGGGGTAGGGGAAAGATAGGGAGGGTGAGGAGGGGGGAGTTGGAGGAGGAAGAGGAGTAGGGTAGCGTGAAGACATCTTAAGAGCATGGATAAGAAAATGAAGAGGATTGATGATGGGGAGGAGAGAGAAGAAGGAAGAGAAGGAAGAGCGGAAGAGAGATAGAGAGCAGAAAAGGAGATGGGAAGAGGAAGGGAAGAAGACTGATAGGGGGAAGAGGGTGGAAGAGTAAGGTTTATAGGTGAGTGGAAGGAGGGAGAGAAGGGATGGATGGATGAAAGAAGGGAGGAAAAAGGGAAAGGGAGAGGAGTGTGGGGGGGAGGAGGGAGGAAGGGTGACGGGGAAAGAATGAAGGAAAGGAAAAAAAGGAGGGAGGGAGTGAGAGAAGGGAGTGAGGGAATGAGGGAGAGGGTGAGAGAAGGAAGGGAGGGAAGGAGGGAGAGAAGGAAGGAGGGAATCTTAGCCTTCCCTGAGCCGTGAACACTTGGTGGATGGCCAGAGGAGAGGCCGAGTATTAGTGACACCAGTGATATGCAAATTACCTCAGCCTGGAGACCGGTTTGAGGGAGGGGGAGGGAAGGGAGGGGGAGGGAAGGGAGGGGGAGGGAAGGGAATGATGATAGGTAGTGAGGGGATAAGGGGAGGTGGTGAAGTGGCGAGAGAAAGGGAGGGGTAGGGAAGGTGGTGGGAGAAGGGAAGGATTAGGCACTGTGGGAAGACAAGGGGATGGGTAGTGGGATGGGTAGAGGACGAGGAGAAAGGAAAAATGGGAGGGAATTGTGTAAGGGCAAGAGCAATGAAAGGGAGGGGAGATACAGAGGGAAGAGAGGGAAGATAAAGAGGGAAGAGAGGCGAGGAGGTGAGAAGAGAGGGACGAGGGTATGGGAAGGAGTTGCTGAGAGGGAATGGAAGGGGGAGTTGCTGCGAGGGAATGGAAGGGGGAGTTGCTGAGAGTTGCAGGGGAAACGGTTGCTAGGAAGGGGGGGGGTTATAAGGATTGGATGCTGAAAGGGCAAAGGAAGGGGAGCCAGTGGAAAGGGGTGCTGTGAGGGTCATGGGGAGGGGAAAGAAGTAGGTGATGAGAGGGAAAGGTGGAGGGGAGGGGTACTGAGAAGGAAAGAAGGGGGGGTACTGGGAAAGAGGGAGGGGGGCTCTGAGAGGGAAAGGGGGATGAGAGGGTGCTAAGAAGGAAAGAGGGAAGGGAAGGGTGCTAAGAGAAGAAGGGGGAGAGGAGGGGTGCTGAGCGATGCGTCACCAAAAGAGAAAGGGAAGCCTGCGTGACCCCCAGGAAGGGTTCAAGGCTCTTGTCCTAGATTGTCCACAGTGCCAAGGTGGGGCGAGGCAGGGGTGAGGCAGGGGCGAGGCAGGGGCGAGGCAGGGGTGAAGCTAGGACGAGGCAGCGCGAGGCTGGGGTGAGGCAGGGTGAGGTGGGCGAGGCAAAGGTGAGGTAGAATGAGGCAGGAGCGAAGCAGGGATAAGGTAGAAGTAAGGAAGAGAAGAAAGAAAATGGGAATGATGGGAAGAAGGACAGACTGGGGAAGGGGACGAGGAATAACCTTGGGGAAGAGAGGAGTGACCTGGTGAAGGGGAAGTGATGAGGAAAAGGCATGGTTTAGGGAAGGGGAGGAGTAATGGGGAGAAGATATGGGGAGGAGGGTAGGGAAGTACGGCAGGGCAGGGGTATGACTCAAGGATGGGAAGGAGTGATGGGGAGGAGGCAAGGGGAGAAACACTGGGGAGGGAGGATGACTCAAGGATGGGGAGGAGTGATGGTGAGGAGGGAAGGGGAGTAACACTGGCGAGGAAGGATGACTCAAGGATGGGGAGAAGTGATGGGGAGGGTGGAAGGGGAGTAACACTGGCGAGGAAGGATGACTCAAGGATGGGGAGGAGTGATGGTGAGGATGGAAGGGGAGTAACACTGGCGAGGAAGGATGACTCAAGGATGGGGAGGAGTGATGGGGAGGAGGAAAGGGGAGTAGAGCTGGGGAGGGGGGAGGTGACTCAAGGGTGGGGAGGAGTGATGGTGAGGGTGGGAAGGGGAGTAACACTGGCGAGGAAGGATGACTCAAGGCTGGGGAGGAGTGATGGTGAGGAGGGGGGAGGTGACTCAAGGGTGGGGAATAGTGATGTGTACAATAAGTTACATACATGATATAAGTGTATACACCACACACACTTAAGTGCATCTCCCGGGACCAACACTCAGCTGCCACTAGAGGGAACACCCACCAGGAGGGCCACACACTCCACCCACCAGGAAGGCCACATACTCCACCCACCAGGAGGGCCACATACTCCACCCACCAAGAGGGCCACATACCCCACCCACCACGAGGGCCACACACTCCACCCACCAGGAAGGCCACATACTCCACCCACCAGGAGGGCCACATACTCCACCCACCAAGAGGGCCACATACTCCACCCACCAGGAGTGCCACATACTCCACCCACCAAGAAGGCCACATACTCCACCCACCACGAGGGCCACACACTCCACCCACCAGGAAGGCCACATACTCCACCCACCACGAGGGCCACACACTCCACCCACCAGGAGGGCCACACACTCCACCCACCAGGAGGGCCGCACACTCCACCCACCAGGAGGGCCGCACACTCCACCCACCAGGAGGGCTGCACACTCCACCCACCAGGAGGGCCACACACTCCACCCACCAGGAGGGCCACACACTCCACCCACCAGGAGGGCCACACACTCCACCTACCAGTTAACAGAAGACCGGAAGAGAAGAAAGAATAAGATAAGAGAATTGAGTAGGGGAGAAGAGTGAGTGAGTGAGTGAGTGGAGGTCGAGTAACAGGTGGAGGTCGAGTAGCAGGTGGAGGTCGAGTAGCAGGTGGAGGTCGAGTAGCAGGTGGAGGTCGAGTAGCACGTGGAGGTCGAGTAGCAGGTGGAGGTCGAGTAGCAGGTGGAGGTCGAGTAGCACGTGGAGGTCGAGTAGCAGGTGGAGGTCGAGTAGCAGGTGGAGGTCGAGTAGCAGGTGGAGGTCAAGTAACAGGTGGAGGTCAAGTAACAGGTGGAGGTCGAGTAGCAGGTGGAGGTCGAGTAACAGGTGGAGGTCAAGTAACAGGTGGAGGTCGAGTAGCAGGTGGAGGTCGAGTAACAGGGGGAGGTCGAGTAGCAGGTGGAGGTCGAGTAATAGCAGGTGGAGGAGTAGGAGGAGGACCTGCAGGAGGATGAACAGAAGCAAGGGCGTGGTGGATGAGGAGGAGGAGGAAGATCTGGAGGAGGAGGAGGAGAAGAAGAAGAATGGGGGGTGGTGGGAGAGAAGGAGATGGAGGATGAGGAAGAATAAAAATGGCGATGGAGGAGGAGGAGAAGGAGGAGGAAGAAGAACAGTGGGAAGTAGAGGAGGGGGTGAACAGGGTGTAGGGGGTAGGAAGAGAAAGAACAGAGGGTGAGAAGAAGGAGGAGAAACAGATGGAGTTCTATTAGCCAGTGATAGTTTAGTTGGCTGGCGGAAGCACAGAGAGAGAGAGAGAGAGAGAGAGAGAGAGAGAGAGAGAGAGAGAGAGAGAGAGAGAGAGAGGGGTGGGGGGAAGAGAGAACAAAAAAAATAATAATGTGCCTGCAGACGTGACCAGTGCCAGAAAAAAAAAATCAAGACAGCAACAACAGAGGAGCCACAAACATCGAGGGGGTCAACCAGCCGCCTAGCACGACGCCCCCAACCAGGCTTAATTGGAGTCTAATGTTTCTCTCGCCCAGTCCTGCGATAGTGGTTCATTCGAGGGCGACACAGACTCACTCATTGAAGCTTCTTACGCCTGTCCCACCACCCCACCCCCACCCCTAAAAGCTATAATGATCGTTGGCTCGAACTATAAAAAAAAAAAAAAAACGGACATAGACAAACGCCTTCCTGATACAAGAGATGCACTTATATAGCATGTAATATTATATGACCTAACTTGACCAGCTTGCTTTCACTCACAGATGCCAACACTTACTTATAATTACTGTACCTTATAAGTTCATGAAGACAAGGAGAAGGTAGAGGTGTAATTACATAACTAACCCTAACCCTAACCCTAACCTAACCTAACCTAACCCTAACCTAACCCTAACCCATCCTAACCTAAGCTAAGTCAAAGGCTCTTATAATAACGTGTTCACCAAAGCAAGGAAGAGGAGGAGAAGGGGGAGGAGGAGGAGGTGGAGGAGGAGGAGGAAGAGGAAAATGAAGAAAGGAGTGAGGGGAAGAGAGGTAGATAAGGAGAGGAGGGTAGAAGGAATAGGTGAGGGAAGAGGGAGAGGTGATAGGAGGGATGAAGAGGGGGATTGAGAAAGCATAAAGGTAATAACAAAAGAAGAGGGATGAGGAAGAAAAGGGTGATAATGGAGGTGAAGAGAGACGATATGAGAGCGTGGGAAAGGAAACGAAGAGAAGTGCGGGATGAAGACAGTAATTAGAGGAGGAGGGAGATAAATAGGAAGATAATGACGGGAGTAATTGGAGAAGAGAGATAGGAGGAGGAAAAAACGAGTAGATGAAGGAGGATGATGACGAGAAGGAGGAGGATAAAGGGGAGAAGAAGGGGGACGAAGAGGATAAAGAGGTGAAGGAGGAGGATGAAGAGGACTAGAAAGGAGGAGGAAATAAAAAGACGAAATCGTGAAGGAGTGAAAAAAGAAGGTAAGTCAACCAATCAATGGATTTCTATATCAATGACGTCAAATATATTAACCAATCAAAGAATTTCTACAATAATAACGTCAAATAATTCAACCAATCATAGGACTTCTTAACCAATGACGTCAAGTAAATCAACCAATCACAGAACTCTATCTCAATAACGTCATGCAAATCCACCAATCAGAACATTTTATGAATGAAACGTCATGAAAATCAACTGCGGATATAGGCTGGTAAAGAAAGATGATTGGTTGGTATGCTATGACGTCATACGCCACATGCCATGTACAGAAACCTCACCTGGCATCAACTTGTGGGTCACGTGTGTGTGTACGATGATTCTAATTACAATAACATTAAACATTATGACTCATTATATAAACACTATGAGTCAAATATAAACACAATGACTCATATATAAACACCATGACTCATAAATTCTTCTTGGTAAACACATATTAAAGTTCTGTTCCCTCTCACCTACAGTACACGGCCGTCAAGCACCTGTGGATGACGTCAGGTAATGCCCCAAAAACCGTCCAAGGAATTTTGTCCACAACTGTACATCTCCAGCTCGTCCTTTCACTTTTTACACCATTACATAAAACCTGACTGTCATTAGTGTCAAGACAGTGTCAGGGCAGTGTCAGGGGTGTCGGGAAACTTTCTGGACAGTGTCAGGGCAATCCATAATAGTGTTAGGGCACTGTCAGAACAAATGTGGGGACAGTGCCAGACTCGAGTGCCACATGAGGGCGTGGTGGCACCCGTGGTCTCCCTCGCTCTGGTGAAATATGTATCCGTCGTGACACATAAACGATGCATCAAGTTGAATTCTCTATTAAGCTGAAGACAGAATAACTGCTATAATACCTTTGATATTTTACTGTGAACTTTACAGACCGGTATATACACTTTTGTTGTTGTTAATGTTGTTGTTGTTAATGTTTTTATCGATAATGATATTGCTGTTAGTGTTATTGTTATTATTATTATTATTATTATTATTATTATTATTATTATTGTTGTTGTTGTTGTTGTTGTTGTTGTTGTGTCAGAGATAAAACAGGGAAGAAGATTACTTATTGTACAGTACGTGACGTGAATCACACACTTCACCTCATCTCTACGTCACACCACCTCACCTCTACGTCACACCACCTCACCTCTACGTCACACCACCTCACCTCTACGTCACACACACCACCTCACCTCTACGTCACACCACCTCACCTCTACGTCACACCACCTCACCTCTACGTCACACACACCACCTCACCTCACACCACCTCACCTCGACGTCACACACACCACCTCACCTCTACGTCACACCACCTTACTCATATTATATCATGTCTTGAGGAACACACACAAAAATTATAAGAACACACAGATGACTGAAGACAACGAGTCACACCTGTGCTTAAGGCTGGGCTAGTTCTAACCCTGGCAGCGCCTAGCGAGAGGGCGGCCACAACTAGGGGGGAAGAACACGGGTCTTTATTATCACTAATCGTGGGTGCAGTCAGGAGGTAGTGGAGTGAGCGGGCTAGGGGCGAGGGGGATTTTTCCTTCGATGTCATTCAGGAGGAGCATTCATAGAGCTGTAAACGCTGGTAAATGACAAATATGATGGAATGTTATATTATATGTGACGCTCAACACACGTCACTCAGGTACACCACAGGTAGGTAGGTAGAGGTAGAGACCAGGTGGTGGGTTAAGGTAGACCAGGTGGTGGGTTAAGGTAGGGACAAGGTGGTGGGTTAAGGTAGACCAGGTGGTGGGTTAAGGTAGGCCAGGTGGTGGGTTAAGGTAGGCCAGGTGGTGGGATAAGGTAGGCCAGGTGGTGGGTTAAGGTAGGCCAGGTGGTGGGTTAAGGTAGGGACCAGGTGGTGGGTTAAGGTAGGCCAGGTGGTGGGTTAAGGTAGGGACCAGGTGGTGGGTTAAGGTAGGCCAGGTGGTGGGTTAAGGTAGGCCAGGTGGTGGGTTAAGGTAGGGACCAGGTGGTGGGTTAAGGTAGGCCAGGTGGTGGGTTAAGGTAGGGACCAGGTGGTGGGTTAAGGTAGGCCAGGTGGTGGGATAAGGTAGGCCAGGTGGTGGGTTAAGGTAGGCCAGGTGGTGGGTTAAGGTAGGGACCAGGTGGTGGGTTAAGGTAGGCCAGGTGGTGGGTTAAGGTAGGGACCAGGTGGTGGGTTAAGGTAGGCCAGGTGGTGGGTTAAGGTAGGGACCAGGTGGTGGGTTAAGGTAGGCCAGGTGGTGGGTTAAGGTAGGCCAGGTGGTGGGTTAAGGTAGGCCAGGTGGTGGGTTAAGGTAGGCCAGGTGGTGGGTTAAGGTAGGCCAGGTGGTGGGTTAAGGTAGGCCAGGTGGTGGGTTAAGGTAGGGACCAGGTGGTGGGTTAAGGTAGGGACCAGGTGGTGGGTTAAGGTAGGGACCAGGTGGTGGGTTAAGGTAGGGACCAGGTGGTGGGTTAAGGTAGGCCAGGTGGTGGGTTAAGGTAGGCCAGGTGGTGGGTTAAGGTAGGCTAGGTGGTGGGTTAAGGTAGGGACCAGGTGGTGGGTTAAGGTAGGCCAGGTGGTGGGTTAAGGTAGGCCAGGTGCGTGTCATAAAAGTAACATACCAAGCTGTCAGTAATATACCTCCAGGCACAGGTGTACACAGCAAAACAAAGGACAGGTGAGGAGAGTGGGGGAAGGGAAGGAGAGTGGGGGGAGGGGAGGTGAGGGGGAGGGGAGATGACAGGGGGTCCTCACCTGCCAGCCCGAGCGCTCTATCGCCAGCGCGGGCACTCCATCACTCCCCCACAGGTGTAAGAAAAACGCTCGCACCTGCCGGCGCCTGTGGACACACCTGCACATCAAAGACAACATCACTCCCAGCAGGTGAGGAATGACGTCACCCTCCCCATCATCTCCATCAGGTAGACGTATTGTGTACATATTGATCTATATCTTGTGTGTGTGTGTGTGTGTCTGTGTGTGTGTGTGTGTGTCTGTGTGTGTGTGTGTGTGTCTGTGTGTGTGTGTGTGTGTGTGTGTGTGTGTGTGTGTGTGTGTGTGGACTAAACACTATCTAAATGTATTTACACAAACACAATGATAAGCACACAACTGAGACCAGGACTTTGAAGGAACACAAACACAGAGACACACACACACAGGTTGATTATTTATCACCTTATAACAAGAGCATTTAACACTAACCAGACCACCGCCCCCCTGACCTTTAACCTAATTTCTTATACGTGCCTGTGAATAATAATACACACACACACACACACACACACACACACACACACACACACACACACACACACACACACACACACACACACACACACACACACACACACCCTATTGACTTGCTGTCTCAAAAGTCTTCCATCTGATTCAGGTATAATCAACACCTTCCCACACCACTATCACCACCCACACCATCATCACTACTATCACCACCCACACCATCATCACTACTATCACCACCCACACCATCATCACCACTATCACCACCCACACCATCATCACTACTATCACCACCCACACCATCATCACCACTATCACCACCACCACTATCACCACCATCAGACAGGTCCTCAGGATGGTGTTAACGTGTGACTAGGGCCATCCCCCCCCCCCCCCCCCATCCACCTGATTGACTGGATACACCGTAATTTAACTTCGTGTTCCTTCAGCCACAACAAACTCCACCTTTGAGAGGAGAAAAAGTAGGGAGATGAACGAGCTGTTGAGGAATAAAGGGGGGAAGGAGACCAGGTGGGGTGAGAAGAAGGGAGAATAAAGAGAAGGGAGGTAAGGGAATTGGGAGGAGGTGGAGGGATGAGAGAGTAAGGGGAGAGGAGGGAAAGGGAATGGAGGGGGGAGGAGGTATGGGAATCGGGGTGTGGGAGAGAGGAATGGAGGTAGGGGAATGAGGGTGAGAGAGTAAGGGGGACGAAGGGGAAAGGGAAGGGAGTAGAGGGAGAGTAAGAAAATTAAGGGGTATTAAGGTAGGGAGAAAAGGGAGGGAAGGGGCGATGAGGTGGAAGGGGAGCTAGAAGAGGAGGGGGAGCTACAGGGGGAAGAGGTCGGGAGTACAATATTTACGCGTGCAGGTTAAGTGCTTGAGGCATCAACTATGTAGCAAGCAGCAGTAGTCGTGGCACCCAGGACCCTTATTGTCACCTGTGAGGGGGAGGGGAGGAGAGGTGAAGTGAGGAAAGGGGAGGAGAGGAGAGGGGAGGTGAGGGGAGGAGAGGGGAGGTGAGGAGAGGAAGCATTGTATACCTAAGCTGGTGGACACTCTTGTTAATTCGATGCCCAGGTAGAACAATTAACTCCTTGTCAAACAGGTGATCATGTGGCAGTGCAAACATGCAGTGTGTGTGTGTGTGTGTGTGTGTGTGTGAAATCGTTGGTAACTATGAAAACACACACACACACACACACAAACACACACACACACACGGTAGCTATCTATCACCTGATGTTAAGCTTGTTAACTCTCTTTTTAGGGACAATTTACAATAATTTCTAAGTCCCGACAAAAGCGTCGTACGACCCAGATGAACCCATAAATACCGCGTCTGACACAGGTGAATGTTTATATATTGTGTTGTAAGTAAGTATAGCGACCCTCAGTACTGCCGCCCGCCCTCCCGCCCTCCCTCACTACACCGCCCGCCCTCCCTCACCACACCGCCCGCCTTCCCGTCCTCTCTCAATCTCTCCTTCACGACACCGTCCTGCCTCTCTCCTTCACCACACCGCCCTCCCTCCCGTCCTCTCTCAATCTCTCCTTCACGACACCGCCCTGCCTCTCTCCTTCACCACACCGCCCTCCCTCCCTCCTTCACCACACCGCCCTCCCTCCCTCCTTCACCACACCGCCCTCCCTCCCTCCTTCACCACACCGCCCTCCCTCCCTCCTTCACCACACCGCCCTCCCTCTCTCCTTCACCACACCGCCCTCCCTCCCTCCTTCACCACACCGCCCTCCCTCCCTCCTTCACCACACCGCCCTCCCTCCCTCCTTCCTTCACCACACCGCCCTCCCTCCCTCCTTCACCACACCGCCCTCCCTCTCTCCTTCACCACACCGCCCTCCCTCCCTCCTTCACCACACCGCCCTCCCTCCCTCCTTCACCACACCGCCCTCCCTCTCTCCTTCACACACCTCCCTCCCGCCCACATCACTACTCACCCTCAAATAATAATATAAAAAGAAGTTAGAGAAACACTTATGATGTGATGATAATCTGGTGTAATAAAAAGGTGAGGCAAATACACCTGGCAGATACACCTGTGATAATCTGATAATCTAAATTGAATTACAGAAACTTGAGTAAATAGGATGATAATTTAGAAGGTAAATCTCTCTCTCTCTCTCTCTCTCTCTCTCTCTCTCTCTCTAAATATAAGGACATGATAATAAAAATAAGTTACAGACATCAAATTATAACTCTACATACATACATACATACATACATACATACATACATACATACATACTCGCATACATAGAAGGAGTGAGAGGAAGGTGAGATGTCTTGTTGTGTTTTAGAAGCAGGTAAATAGTTTAATTACTGTACTATGAGAGATTTGACTATTGGTGATTGGTGGGGGAGGCAGCAGGTGGTTGTATACGAATGAGGGGGGGGGAGGGAGGGTGGGAAGGGGAAGGGAAGAGTGGGAGGGTGGGGATGAGGAGAGGGGGAAGAGAGTGGGAATAAGAGGAATGGTAGGTTAGGAACGGGAAGCTATTGATGGAGTGTGGATGGCGAGAGGGAGAGAAGTGAGGAAGGAGAGGGGAGGGAGGTGATATTGGGAAGACTGGGAGGAGAGGGAGGGAAGGAGGTTTAAGGGGGGGGGAGGGAAGGAGGTTTAAGGGGGGGGGAGGGAGGTGGAAGGGGGGGAGGGAGGTGGAAGGGGGGAGGGAGGAGGTAAGGGAGGTAAATGGTGGGTGAGGAACAAGTGGCACTGAGGAGGAGGGAGGGAAGGAGGGAGGGAGTGCCACATTCCTCACGCTCCACTGGCCCTGGGAGGTGGCACTGGCACACTGGCACTCCCCTGTCTCTCATAATCTGCCAAAAATCCTTACAGCCATTACCAGTCTCGCTTATGACTGTAGAGGAGAGGGGGAAGGGAGGGGATAGTGAGAGGGGAATGGTAGGGGAAGGTGAGGAAGGGGGATAGGGAGGGGAAAGATAGGGAGAGGGGAGTGGGAGGGCGGGAGAGGGGGTGGGAGAGGGGGGAATGGGAGATGAAAAGGGTAGAAGGAGAGAGAGTGGGAAGAGGAGGAGTGGGATATGGAAAGAGGAGGGGAAAAAGGAGGAGGAGGAGGGGAAAAGGTGGAGGAGGGGGAGAAAGGAGGAATAGGGGGGGGAGGAGGAGGAGGAGTAGCTGGTAGGAAGTGGAAGAGGTAGCGGGGTGGGGAAGGGGGGGTAGCTAGTAGGGAGGGGGAGGGAAAGAGGTAGTGGGGTAGGGAGGAAAGGGGGTAGCTAGTAGGGAGGGGAAAGGGAGAGATGAGGGGCTAAGTGAGGAGGAGAGGGGGGTAAGGGGTCCAGGACGACTTATAGTGTGAATGAGTGTAACACAAACATGTCTTCTATAACACGGGTTTAATTCTCATAAAAGCTTTGCATGCTGACTCCCTCCCTCCTACAGTCTCACAGCTCCTACGCCGCCATATTGACCATCCTTAGTGTTCCGTCAGTTAATTTTCTTCCCATTACATGAAAACACAACAAATCATATTACAGTATAGTCTCAGAACCATTTGGACGCCATTTTGTCCTGCCTTAATTCTCCTGAGAAAATTTTCGTTCGGTAACTATAGTAAGTAAGGTCTCAGTGCAGTTTCCACCACATATATACAATTATACATATACCATACCAATCTATACATTGACTTAATATACTTACATTACACTAATATATATAAATTTATACATCATATACTGTATACATTACCTGCAGTTGCATTATATAATCGTTCTAGTATACTATTCATACATACATAACATTAATCTATACATTTATACACCATACAATACATAACATTAATCTATACAGTTATACACCAAACATACAACACAGCCATTACTATTTTATTTCCTAAACTTTCCAACAATAAAACACAAAAGATTCAGGACTCTAACTATGCCCTGTTCAGACTGCCCAATCTCCCATCCCCAGTGACTAATGAGATACTTAAGCCAGATAATGAAGGATTGAGGGGATAATGAGAAAGATATTAAAAGAGAGGGATAATTAAGGTTAAGAGGACCAGAGGAGAGGGGGGAGAGGGAGAGGGTGGGAAAGGTTACAGATTTGAGACGAAGGAATAAAATGAAAAACTATGGTCCCGATAATATTTTGGGGGTAGTGGGCTGTGGTCGCCAACCCTCAGACCTTGATTGAATGATTGGATATACAAAATACATATACATACATAACAATAGTGTATTATATCAATGAGAGAAAGAGGGAGAAGGAAATATACATGATAAATGAGACACAGAAGCAAAGTAAACGTCCCAGATTTTCTCCTGAAGTCAGTAAAGGAAGAGAAGGAGAAGTAGGACATGGAAAGTGGGGGGGAGTAGGTGAGAGACAGAGAAGGGAGAAGATGAAAGGAGAAAGAGAGTGGGAGTAAAAAAAAAAAGGAGGAAAATTTGAGAAAAAGAGGAAAATGAAAGAGGGTAAGAGGTAAAGGGTACAGGAGAGAATAAAAAAATAAAGACAAACAGAATTAAATATATGAAAAAAGAGAGAGAGAGAGAGAGAGAGAGAGAGAGAGAGAGAGAGAGATTGTAGAGAGGAATAGGAGGAATATTGACGAGAAGGGAGGAAAGTTAGGAAGGAGAAAAAGAGGAAGAATGAATATGACATGAGCGAAGTACAAAAGAGTAAGTGGGCGGACTAACAGGTGGGCGTGAGGAGTGGTTTAACAGGTGGGCGTGAGGGGCGGGCTAACAGGTGGGCGTGAGGGGGCAGACTAACAGGTGGGCGTGAGGGGCGGGCTAACAGGTGGGCGTGAGGGGCGGGCTAACAGGTGGGCGTGAGGGGCGGGCTAACAGGTGGGCGTGAGGGGCGGGCTAACAGGTGGGCGTGAGGGGAGGGCTAACAGGTGGGCGTGAGGGGCGGGCTAACAGGTGGGCGTGAGGGGCGGGCTAACAGGTGGGCGTGAGGGGCGGGCTAATAGGTAGGCGTGCGAAAGACTCATTAGGAAAGAGAGAGAGAGAGAGAGAGAGAGAGAGAGAGAGAGAGAGAGAGAGAGAGAGAGAGTACTGCAGTAATAAGAAGTAGGGTAAATCTCTAGGACGGGGGAAGAAGAAAGGGTGGAAAGTCTTTGATTAGTAGCTGAGGGGAGGGAGGAGGGAGAGGCGTGAGGGGGGGCGGGGCGTGAGGGAACGAATGTTTTCACAGGTCTGGGAGGCGAGAGCATAGATGGTATCAGCTGGTGGGAGAGGAGGGAGGGAAAAAGGGAAGGGGGAGACATGTCCCCCTCTCCCCCCTCCCACTCGCTACCACACAAATGACCTGCTGAAGCGCACCACCTCTTTTTATGAAGCTGCCTCTCCTTATGTGTGTCTTCCCAGGGTCTTGTTGCCTCCTGTGGCACCCTCAACCCCCTTCACCCCCTCCCCCCCTTACACCAGCACTCCAACACACCTCCCCTCACTCTCACTAGTCATCCCCCCTCCAACACCCTCACTGCCACTACCCTCCATCCCTCATCCTATCCCTGACTCCTTCAGTACCAAGAGGAGGAAGAGAGGTTCTATGCAGGAGACAAAGTGAGATATCCATATGATAAACCCTCAGTCGATGTAAGGGCTCTGGCGACACTTTTAATCAAGCGGTGTAGAGAGAGGAACAAGAAGACCTCTCAGGCACCCCACGAGGCCTGGTAGTTGTTACAGTATGTGTGATGACAGGTACCGTAACACACCTCATCAGTATGGACTCGGTAAACATACTGCCCGACTCTGTGACGTCGTTTCAACACTCATCAGGGCGGGGCGAGTCTCTACCTATGGCAGGTCATGGATGACTTACTCCTTATAAAAACACCCCATAACACCACATTGTAGAGCGTGACGTCATCTCAGTCTACAGGTATGATGAGTTACTTGACCTCCACCTCTACCTCCACACACTAGTGCCCTTCAGGTTATTTACTTTTACCTCACCATAGTTTATTACCATTACCATTATGATCTACTTCATCATCAGACGTGGCCAACACATTCCCCTACTTGTGTTAGACCTGATGTAACGCCCAGTAAACCCACTGTAGCGTAAGGCTCCCACGTAACGTCTAACTGTGGCGGTAAATGTTTAACACATTTTTGAAAAGGAACCACTCGAGGAACTTATTAGTCAAGAAAATATGTTTGAAGGCGTCAGGTGAAGTCAAACATTATGAGAGAGAACAGCCAGGGTCACTGTCAAGAGTTTATGAAGGAGGGGACGGTGGCGGGCAGAACATGGCACCAGTGCAGGTGAACTAATAAACAGGGACTGAAGCATCACTCGTCATGTTAAACACTATTGAAGGTTCCCAGTAAGCCGACGTCACATTCTCACGATGTGTGTGACGTGATGTCAGAATCTCAAAAGCCTTTAATTACATTTTTAAAAAGAAGTTGTACAGCTCATGATGTTGTCTCTGTGCAAGAGCCTGTTATTAACACCAGGCGTGACTCTTGTGGGTGTTGCTTTAAAACAAAATTCCTCTGGATTTATTCCTTTAAGAAGTGGTCAAGGTCCTTCTTCCACCTGGGCCACAAGCGATTATTATCCATTATTAATAAAAGCCAAGTTCTCACCAAGTGACTGACATAAGACAGCATCTTAAACCTTTTTATCTCGGTCACCGCCTCAGTGCTCATGCCTCTCATGACGTCATCAGCCACCCAGGCATGTCAAGGAATTTATGCAGCAGCTTTTATCATTAAGTGAAATTTTGAAGGACCGGTCATGTGATCCATTATATACTTTTGTACGTGAAAATGTGTCACTATTTTTAAACCTGAAGATCATGGGTGACAATTAGAAAGGACTTTTCTTCTGGGGTGTTAACGAGTGAGAGAACTGTTGTTGTTTTAGCTTTATTTGATAAAATCTCTTGTTATTACAAGAAAATGGTAAACACCAGTGTGGTCAGATGACGTCACAGCATATCCTCACTTCCTAACACATAACTGTTATATAAACAAAGTCTGGTGACGAGAGGCAACACTGCTATATATTCACTTGTGTCAATGTTCTAGGTAAACTGCGCCAATATACTGAGTTACACATTTATTCACTTGAAGAAAATTCCGAAAAACACACAAAATGTTTAAAAAAGATTCTGGACGTCAAATAAGACAAATTCCATGGCTGTTCGTTCAGAAGTCGACTTGAATCCTCCAGAAGCCTATCAGACTCAAGATACCTAACCTCATTCCCGGCAAGTTTGCACGGAATGGGTCCGGACGTTCCAGGATATGCCATGGACTATTTTTAAAAGCCGTTCCAGGGTGTTCGGGGATATTTTTAAAGGACTTTCCAGGAATTCTAGCAACTTCTTCAAAGACATTTCAAGGTTTTCTAGGAGCTATCTTACAGGCGTTCCAGGGTGTTCCAGGAACTATCTTAAACACGTTCCAGGGTGTTCCAGGAACTATCTTACAGGCGTTCCAGGGTGTTCCAGGAACTATCTTACAGGTGTTCCAGGGTGTTCCAGGAACTATCTTAAACACGTTCCAGGGTGTTCCAGGAACTATCTTAAACACGTTCCAGGGTGTTCCAGGAATTATCTTAAACACGTTCCAGGTTGTTCCAGGGTGTTTACAAGAAACTGCGACATTTCCTCCCAAAGACACTTATTAAAATCCTCTTAAGACTCGAGTACTCCCGGGAATATTTTCAGTGACATTTCAGGACTCAGTCAACATGTACTCACCTCCTGAACAAGACTGTACCGCCACTATGTAAACAAAGACAGAATATGACCTACAGTGTTCATTATCCCTGAACAATGTCTGTGTTTAGGCGGGATTTTTATTTACTGAATTTACTTGTACATATATTATTTAGCTTCCCAATAACAAACTATAGGGAAATGTATATGATGTAAGGACGAAGAGGTCTCCATTAACACACACACACACACACACACACACATACATACATGCATACATACATACATACATAATGATATACAGTGTAAGTAAAGACTACGACACTTCACCAAAACATTCAACCTCACTCCATCAACTTGTCTCGTCTCCCCGGTCATTCACAACTCCTAATTGACGTCGGCTGGAAACTTTGAGGGTAGTTAGTGAACAAGTGATGAAAGTAGAGTCATCCGGTACTCGTACTATACCTGTTGCTTCGCTAACTCTCCCTGAAACTCGCTAAACTTTGCTCAACTTAACCAGCGGCAAGTGTTGTTGATGACTTAACAACCTAACCTAACCTAACCTAAAACAGAAGCGATATAAACAGCACGAAACACAACAACTGATGACGTATTAACTATGACGTCAACGATATAAACAGCACGAAACACAACAACGGATGACTTACTGTATAAAACAATGGAAGAGACGGGAGCTCCTGTACAGCTGGCCACAAGACAGATGTTATTCCTACGTCACCACATACCAAAAACTGTGTATCACGGAAGATGTAAATGAGAAGTAAAAAGAAGGAGAAGAGGAATATGATAAAAAGATAAGATAAAAACCCAAAGAAAAACATTAAAAAAAACATCCGAAAATGAATAGGAAAAGTAGTAAATAAAAATAGGAAAAAAAAGAAAAAATAAGATTATGCCAAAAAAAATTAAAAATTAGTCACGTCGCCCCAATTCCGTATCCCCCTGCTGTAGGTCACGTCAACAAACGGAAACATTACCTTACCTTATCTAACCTTACCAACCTAACCTGACCTAACCTAACCTAACCCATTGGGTAAAATTCACAACCATTTCCATGTTGACTCAGTGACTCCTCCTCCCTCTACCCATGCCCACCAGTGACTCCTCCTCCCTCTACCCATGCCCACCAGTGACTCCTCCTCCCTCTACCCATGCCCACCAGTGACTCCTCATCCCTCTACCCATGCCCACCAGTGACTCCTCATCCCTCTACCCATGCCCACCAGTGACTCCTCCTCCCTCTACCCATGCCCACCAGTGACTCCTCCTCCCTCTACCCATGCCCACCAGTGACTCCTTCCCCCTCTACCCATGCCCACCAGTGACTCCTCCTCCCTCTACCCATGCCCACCAGTGAGTCCTCCTCCCTCTACCCATGCCCACCAGTGACTCCTCCTCTCTCTACCCATGCCCACCAATGACTCTTCCTCCCTCTACCCATGCCCACCAGTGACTCCTCATCCCTCTACCCATGCCCACCAGTGACTCCTCATCCCTCTACCCACGCCCACCAGTGACTCCTCCTCCCTCTACCCATGCCCACCAGTGACTCCTCCTCCCTCTACCCATGCCCACCAGTGACTCCTCCTCCCTCTACCCATGCCCACCAGTGACTCCTCCTCCCTCTACCCATGCCCACCAGTGACTCACCCGGGCAGCTCAACACCGGGTATATAATTAATACTAACTTATGTATTTGGACAAGGTCATACCCAGCCACCCTGAAACAATTATACCACAACCTCGATAACAATGTAGGTATTATGTGTGTGAGAGAGAGAGAGAGAGAGAGAGAGAGAGAGAGAGAGAGTAGAGAGAGAGAGAAGAAAGAAGAGGAGAGAGAGAGAGAGAGAGAGAGAGAGAGAGAGAGAGAGGAAGAGAGTAGAGAGAGAGAGAGAGAGAGAGAGAAGAAGAGTAGAGATAAAATAAAAGAAGGATAGAAGAGAAGGAGAGAAGAGAAGACGCCAGAAAACAAGACTAAGATACAAGGAGATAAAGAGAAGAAAAGACACACAAACAGAGAGAGAGAGATAAAGAAAGAGAGAGAGATAAAGAGAGAAAAGAGAGAGAGTCACAATTATTCTCGGATTAGGTCAAAAAGAACCAAAATAACACAGGAAACTAAAAAACAAACAAAAAAAATAACAGGATTTTACTCTATAAGAAAATAATAAGACGAAATATTACTCCTAAGACTCGTAGGGGGGGGTGAGACTCGTGGGGGGGGGTGAGACTCGTGGGGGGGAGGTGAGACTCGTGGGGAGGAGGTGAGACTCGTGGGGGGAGGAGGATGAACTGCCGTTAGGTGGGAGGAGATGATACCTTGTGGGGGGGAGGTGAGACTCGTGGGGGGAGGAGATGAGACTCGTGGGGTGAGGAGATGAGACTCGTGGGGGGAGGAGATGAGACTCGTAGGGGGAGGAGATGAGACTTGTGGGGAGGGGGGTGAGACTCGTGGGGGGAGGAGATGAGACTCGTAGGGGGGGAGGTGAGACTCGTAGGGGGAGGAGATGAGACTTGTGGGGAGGGGGGTGAGACTCGTGGGGGGTAGGAGATGAGACTTGTGGGGGGGAGATGAGACTCGTAGGGGGAGGAGGTGAGACTCGTGGGTGGGGGGAGGTGAGACTCATGGGTTGGGGGGGGGGGTGAGTAGGTGAGTAACGGAGCTAAATATCTATGAAGAAACAGTCGTCCTATCACCACCTTTTCCGCTTGTCGTGTTGTACAATATGGCAGACACTCGTATCCGCCTCTGTTTACATATGATGATCTGCTTGTGGAGGAATGGTACCTTGGTAATATAGCTGTATGAAGAGTGGTACCTTGGTAATATAGCTGTATGAAGAGTGGTACCTTGGTATAATATGTTGGTAATGCAGCTTACACGTACTTTCTGACTAAACTGATGGATGTTCTTTGTGCGAGGGATATACGTGCGGCTAAACACAGCTAGTGACCCGTCTCTGTTCAGTCTTGTTCATTAAAGCATTACTACAACGTCGTCACCTTGGCCATCTGACTCTTGTTCAACATGTTCAAGATACTCTGAACTTCTTGCTCTGACAGACACCGAACAGTTCTGTTTATACCGCTGCAGCCAATCACGCCTCTGTCCTACTTGACGAATTTTCAAGCTTACTTTGCTATTGGCCGATATTGCTCGGTGCTGGTGTACTAGCCAATCACTTCGCAGCTTCTGAGATACACAGTTGTCCTTGTTTGTTATCCTGTATATGCTTTCACATTTGCATAATTGAATCATTCACTCAAGAGTCAATTTTATTTATAGTTTTACTGTGGAAAAATACGTATGTTTGTAATAATTTTTTTTTTTTATGTGTGACAAAAGATTCTACCCCAAGATCGTACACCATACTATATGTCGTTCCCGGAAATAATGAGAAACTTTGCCGCAGGAACTCAGCCTCGACTCCTACCAGGATATTATCACCGCCTGGTACAGCAGCATTAGTACACAGTGAACTCAAAAGAGGAAGTCAAAACAAAACAGCAATATAAAAAGTATTTCCTGTGTAACATTCTCAGCGGCTTCCTCACATCCACTCCACAAGTTTATAGGTAAAACGTGCAGCGTGTGTGTGTGTGTGTGTGTGTGTGTGTGTTGCGTTAGAGCTCCACGCCGCCACACCACCACCACCTTCACTCCACAAAAACCTCACAAATTTGTATGTAATTTTTTCCCCTCCAAACAACGACAGAAGACAGTTACGGTAGAGTCTCGGTATAATCTCAACGCCGTGTCAGTCGCATCTTCTTGCCTTGAGTGAGTCTTTTACAGGCGTTCTAAAGTCTTAAGTTACGAGGAAAATCAAACGTAAGAATCTTTTAGGATCTGAGAGTTGGGGGTGTGTATGTCTTGTCAGGAGGGGTGAGGGTGTTTGGTGTGGGGGGGAGGGTGTGGGGTGTGGGGGAGGGTGTGAGGAGTGTGGGAGACTGTGGGGGAGGGTTGGGGAGGATGTTGGGATGTGTGGGAGAGAGTAGGAGGTGTGGGGAAAGGTGTAGATGATGGGAGAAGGTGGGTGTGGATGAGGGGGAGAAGGTGGGTGTGGATGAGGGAGGAAGGTGGGTGTGGATGTGGGTTGACGGTGTAGGGGGAGGAAAGAGTTTGAAGTTTGTTTTCGCTATAAGAGAGAATATGTAAAAGTAGTAGTAGTAGTAGTGGGAGGTCTTTACAGCAGGTGCGTAGAGTGTTGAGCTGTGAATGACAAGGTTAACACACAGGCTCAAGTCTTCCTTCCCTGCAGGCGGGTGAGAGAGAGATAGAGCGTGACGCGGATGTGACGCTGGTGTGAAGAAGACTAAATGGACAAGACAAATAAATAATGAGTGAGACTTGTGTATATATCTATTATTTTTACTCCTACAGTTTTGTGAGGGAGGATGATGGTTGCGTTGGGTTGGGTTGGGTTGGGTTGGGTTGCGATGCGTTGGGTTGGGTTGGGTTGGTCCTTCACACTATGAACCACAGAACCCCGGTGCAACATTGTCAAAAATATATAATACAACTGAGAGACAAGTCAACAGAGTCGGTCTATAGCGGGTCGTCATACAGGGTCCGTGAGATGAGTGAGTGTCAGGTGAAGTGAGACAAAAGTGTAATAGTTCTCGTAGATGGAAACTGTGAGAGCCTTAACTGGTAAAGTGACCAGAGGAACACAAGAAGGAAAGTGAACTGGAATGAAAAGAGGACGATGGACTTTGACTTTGGTCTGTAGATGACACCTTATTACAATAGATCAAGAAGAGTAGAATGAGACCTTGTAACATAACCTTAAAATACTCACCGCCGCAAGAATACTATGAGACTGAACCCTCATGATGGTGTGGGGGAATGGGGCGTCCTGCTGGTGATGTACGCGTTGGATGGTGAGAGATGAAGGAGGTTCAAGGGGGAGGTGGGATTTAAAACATGTGTGGGGAAGCGTTTTCAACAAAAGATGGAAGAACGTAGGTAGGGGGGGTAGGTAGGGGGGAGAAGAGGGGAGAGGAGAGGGGGTGTGGAGTGGGGTTGGGGAGATGTAGGAGACAGTGTTGAGAGGTGGGCAAGTTGGTGGCGGGGCGAGGGGAGTTATGTGGCGTGAGACCCAGGGGTAGTAGTAGTGGTGGTGGTGGTTATACAGGTGTGTGTGTGTGTGTGTGTTGTGAGGAGAAGCGCGGCCCACACACACACTGACGGACGACGGTGAATCATGAGCGTTCACTGATAGAAATATTAGCCAGGGTAAAGGAAGTGTGGATAGGATAGAATGAGGTGTTTTATCCATCTTATTCCACTGAGCTTTATGACGATCATTATGGCGGATGTGTTATGGTGGTCTTCTTCCTCTCTCATCTCTTCGTAAACTTTAGGTGGACTTAAATTTTAAGGATGTCTACGTTATAACTTAAATCTCCTTTACCTAAATCACTTAAAATTTTAGGACTCCATTATCTAAATCAAAACACACATCGAGTTTAATTCTGACGACTCAAGTTTCTGCAGGTGCTGAGTTATGTCCCCCCCCCCCTCCCCAAAAAAATCTCTGGGGGTTTTATAAGGGTTTAATTAAGAATAACTAAACCCCCTAAACCACTCAAGTGTTACCAGCGTGAACCCCTTTAGTTAGTTCACTATAATTTAAAACTGATATGATCTGAGAACACTATTGTCTAATCTGTGGTGGATCAGTCTAGTCTCCTGGTGCTGACGACCCTGACATGTTTACCTCAACGTGGGATGATGAAGCCCCTCGACAACTCAATAAGATCAATGTTGGACCACTGAGTTTAAGATAGAATAGTTAAGAGGAGTTTTCAAGGGCGATGATAAAATGAGCCAGTTAGGTAGTTGATGATGTAACAGGTGGGAGGGGGGAGGGGGGAGGGGTGACGAGTGAGGGGTGAAGGATAAGGTGTGAGGGGTGAGGGGTGAGGTGTGAAGTGTGAGGGGTGAGGTGTGAAGTGTGAGGGATGAGGTGGGAGGGGTGAGGTGTAAGGTGTGAAGTGTCAGGGGTGAGATGTTGAGGTGTAAAGTGTGAGGGGTGAGGGGTGACGAGTGAGGTATGAGGGGTGAAGGATAAGGTGTGAGGTATGAGGAGTGAGGTGTGAGATGTTGAGGGGTGAGGTGTGAGGCATGAGGATTGAGGGGTGAGGTGTGAGCCCCTATGACAACTCCGCACATGAGAGGAAAATCACACCATCACAGACCTAAATCATTAAGAATATGTCAATAAGTGAAGCGTCTCTCACACCTTGATAACCTGGTAAGACCTTCCTAACCTAACCTAACCTAACCTAACCTAACCTAACCTACCATAACTTAAAAAAAAAGATGCATAATTGCTGATCCTAAACAGCTATGAGACAAACACAGACAGATAGACAGACAGACAGACACAGACAGACAAACAGACAGACAGACAGACAGACACAGACACACAAAGAGACACAGAGACTGAACACTGTGATAGATTTCACTGAGTAATAGATATAAAAACATACTCCCAGGTGACAGGTAAATTGTGTGGCCGCGAGCAGACGTCCTTATTCTGGCTGTATTAAGACGACCCCCACCTGGTCCTAACCCCTCACCTGATCCCTTCCTTGACCCCCACCCCTCACCACCACCACCACCCCCACCCCTCACCACCACCCCCACCCCTCACCACCACCCCCACCCCTCACCTGATCCCTTTCTTGAACCCCACCCCTCACCTCGCACACACAGGTACACACACACACACACACCCAGGTAAGAGTGTCACATCTTAATTGTCGTAATCCAGGTGAATTAAATGTGTACGGAGTTAGGTAATGGTAAGCAGAGATGTGTGTGTGTGTGTGTGTGTGTGTGTGTGTGTGTACGTTTGGAGACATCTCTTAGGTACAGTGTGCGTTTGTCAGTGAGAGAGAAATAATTAATGGGTCTGAACTTGGTCGTCTCTCTCTCTCTCTCTCTCTCTCTCTCTCTCTCTCTCTCTCTCTCTCTCTCTCTCTCTACAGCCAGCATCATCCAATCAGGTACTCGTCATCGTCAATTAAGAATCTCAGGTGTTCAATATCATCATCTTCACCTCAAATACACGTCATCATCACTCCCATCATCATCATCATCATGTAAGGAGTCCCAGTAACTCACCAATCCCATCATCACAAGAGTCTCAGCAATGGAGAGAGAGAGAGAGAGAGAGAGAGAGAGAGAGAGAGAGAGAGAGAGAGAGAGAGAGAGAGAGAGAGAGAGAGAGAGAGAGCTAAGAGTCACCACCAACCCCACCCCACCCCACCCCACCTAGCCACTAATATTCAAATATACAAACCTCTCCCCTTACACCCCACATCTGAGGACCCAGGCCGCTCCCCTCATTACCACTGCCCATTTCCCCTCGGCTATCAAGACGGGCTTTTAGGTCAGATCAATCACAGTGAGGGTAAGTGATTACAGAACCCTGATGCATAAAACACAGGTTATATTGTCCAAGAAATCCGGGTTATATTACGTATCAAACTTGGAATATATTTGGTTTAATATTTGGGGATATATTGTCAATTAAAACAAGGATATTATGCATTAAACCTGGTATATAACGTCCATTAAACCTGGGATATTTAAAGTAATCATAAACCCGGAGATATACCATTCAATAAACCTGGTATATCATGGAAATACCTGGGATATATGGCATCAATGTTATGTATACTTACGACCAGCCGATCACCCGACCAACCGATCAGCCGACCAACAGATCACCCGACCAACAGATCACCCGACCAACAGATCACCCGACCAACCGATCAGCCGATCACCCGACCAACCGATCAGCCGACCAACAGATCACCCGACCAACAGATCACCCGACCACCCGACATTACCTACAAGAGAAGATCAACACACATACAGATGATGTGTCCGATGATAATGTTTTTTTCTCTGCTGGAGGGAGGGAGGGAAGGAGGGAACGTAGGGAGAGAGGGAGAGAGAGAGGGAGGGAGGTAGGGAGGGAGGGAGGGAGGGAGGGAGATAGAGAGGGAGGGAGGGAGGGAGGGAGGGAGGGAGGGAGGGAGGGAGGGAGGGAGGGAAGAGGAAGAATAATTAATGAGAAATGAGTGAAGAACAAAACCAAATGAATGAGGAAAAAGAGAGAAGGAGGGAGGGAGGGAGGGAGGGAGGGAGGGAGGGAGGGAGGTAGGGAGGGAGGGAGGGGGATTATCTTGACCCTGAGATGACCTCAAGTAGGGTCAAGTTACTGGCAGTGTACGGGGGTCAATTAGTGTCTGTCCACCCCCCTTCCACTCACTCCACCACCCCTTTCCACTCATTCCACCTCCCCCTTCCACCCACACTCTCACCTTGCTCTCTTCTTCTTCCTCTTCCCTTTTTTTTATAAGAGCTGAGGTTAGGGAGGTAATAAAACGTAAGGATAAGTAGGTAAAGAAAGAAAGAAAGAGAAAGAAAGAAAGAAAGAAAGAAAGAGTGTAAAATCCTTAGTTCTCTCTTAACTCTTCTTCTATTCCCTACAACACTCTCTCGTTACAGCTTCTCGTCAACGTATACCAATGTGTTAAATCGTAAATGTTACTCGTTAGTGATTTTTAACGGAGGAAAATTTCTCACCTGTGACGAATATCAGAGTCTTGTTATATACACACTACAGCGTCTTGACCTTGTGTGATTTCGAGGCCAGGTGGGTGGGGATAGGTGGGTGGGGCCAGGTGGGTGGGGCCAGGTGGGTGAGAATTGGGTGGAGTCATTTTGGGTTTTCTCCCTCCCCCGTCCCTCCCTCACCACCACACCTGCCTCACCTCCCATACCACCACACCTGCCTCACCTCCCACACCACCTCACCTGCCTCACCTCCCACACCTGCCTCACCTCCCACACCACCACACCTGCCTCACCTCCCACACCACAGCTGCCTCTCCAGTACAGAAGTTCCCCGAGATATTTTTTCTGTGTTGTTGTCGTGGGTGTGGAGGCAAGCTGAGGCAGTCAGTGGTCGCGAGAAGGGGTGTGGCGAGGAGGGGTGTGGCGGGTGTAGGTGCGGCGGGGTGTAGGTGTGGCGGGGTGTAGGTGTGGCGGAGGTGTAGGTGTGGCGGGGTGTAGGTGTGGCGGGGTGTAAGTGTGGCGGAGGTGTAGGTGTGGCGGGGTGTAAGTGTGGCGGAGGTGTAGGTGTGGCGGGGGAGGGTAGGTGTGGCGGGGGAGGGTAGGTGTGGCGGGTGTAGGTATGGCGGGGTGTAGGTGTGGCGGGGGTGTAGGTGTGGCGGGGGTGTAGGTGTGGCGGGGGTGTAGGTGTGGCGGGGGTGTAGGTGTGGCGGGGGTGTAGGCGTGGTGGGTGTGTAGGTGTGGTGAGGGGACAGGTGTGGTGAGGGTGTAGGTGTGACGACGGTGTAGGTGTATTGGGGATGTCTTGGGGTGTAAGTATAGCAATTAAGGCAGGTGTGGGAAGTGTGGCAGGTGTGGGAAGTGTGGCAGGTGAGGCAGGTGTGGTGGTATGACAGGTGTGGTGGTGTGGGAGGATTAACCAACTTAAATCTATTTGACGGATAAGGTTAGGTTAGGTTAGGTTAGGTTAGGTTAGGTTAGGTTAGGTTAGGTTAGGTTAGGTTAGTGTTGGAATATTTTCAAAACCCTTCGTCTGACAGGCTGAAATAAAAGTACATTCACTTACAAACTTCTATCCTAAGTAATTAAATAAACAAGTATTCCCTCTATTTTTCACCTATCCTAAACATCACACACCATTAAATGCCCAAAAATCGAAGAAAAAAAATAAAAAAAATTATTTCGAAAACTGTATTCGATCTAATCAGACCAGTAACTCGTGTAGGTTCGCTCGGTACACAAATTAAGGTTCTGTTTGTGTGCTCATGGCTTCCCTTTCCCATTAAAGCCTGATCTATATTCACACCCTTTTAGAGAGGTTTTAACTCCTATACTACACCTTTCTTTATCCACTATACCAACACCTACACCTCACCACACCCACTTGCATCACACACATACATACACAGTATCCTAACACCCCCAGACCAGCAAGTTTCAAAGGGGAAAAAAACACACACACACACACACACACACACAGAAAAAACAGGACCTCATCAGTAGAATCACCGCAGTTCCTCCCAAACACCCGTAGCTGCACGAACCAAAACAAGTCACAGTTTAGTTGTTTTTTTTACACCACCAACACCTCCTCCTCCTCTTCCTCTTGCTCCTCCTTCACCGTCGCCTACAGGAACACGATATCTAGAGTTTGTTAACTATTTTCGAAACGTTGTAGGGAAGGTGATCTTATTTTCTTGAATGGATGTGATATTTATTGAGTAATTGATTTATTCAGGTATGCTATTGTTATGCTTATACCTGTCTGTCTGTCTGTCTGTTTTTCTGTCTATGTGTCTTTCAGTCTGTCTACCTGCATGTCCTTCTGCCACACTGCCTCTCCTTTTGCCTTCCTGCCTGCCTGTCCTTCTGCCACACTGCCTGCCTGCCTGCCTGCCTGTCCTTCTGCCACACTGCCTGCCTGTCCTTCTGCCACACTGCCTGCCTGCCTGCCTGCCTGTCCTTCTACCACACTGCCTGCCTGCCTGCCTGTCCTTCTGCCACACTGCCTGCCTGTCCTTCTGCCACACTGCCTGCCTGCCTGCCTGTCCTTCTGCCACACTGCCTGCCTGTCCTTCTGCCACACTGCCTGCCTGTCCTTCTGCCACACTGCCTGCCTGCCTGCCTGCCACCCTCCCTGACACAGACATAACAGCCTGGATCTTCTTCACTGTTTGTTTTGCCTAAGTGGGTGTGATCTGTAGCGTGTCTCCCCTCCAAGCCTGGCTCTCCTCACCCTTGTCCTCCTTACCTTACCTCACCCTTGTCCTCCTCAGCTTATCTCACCCTTGTCCTCATCACCTTATCTCACCCTTGTCCTCCTACTCTTCCTCACCCTTGTCCTCCTCACCTTTGTCCTCCTCACCTTCCTCATCCTTGTCCTCCTCACCTTTGTCCTCTTCACCTTACCTCACCCTTGTCCTCCTCACCTTTGTCCTCTTCACCTTACCCCATAATTTTGTCTCACACACACCCTCATCTTTCACTTATCCTCACCACTACTCTCACTTCCCTCTCATCCATCCACCTTACCTCTCATCCATCCACCTTACCTCTCATCCATCCACACCCCTCCCTTCTCCCTCTAACCCCCTCCTCCCCTCCCACCCCCCCCCCCTCAAGCACGTGGAGAGAAAAATAAACAGAAGTAAGGTTCTCTCACAACCATCAACATTATTGCTGTTGGCAGGTGAACCAAGATGAGGTAAACCGTTCTTCATTTTCTTCGTCTTCGTCTCCTTCTTCTTCATTGTCTTCTTCTTCACTGTCTTCTTCTTCTTCGCTGTCTTCTTCTTCTTCTTCTTCTTCACTGTCTTCTTCTTCTTCTTCTTCTCCTTCTTCTTCTTCATTGTCTTCTTCTTCTTCTTCTCCTTCTTCATTGTCTTCTTCTTCACTGTCTTCTTCTTCTTCTCCTTCTTCTTCTTCATTGTCTTCTTCTTCTTCACTGTCTTCTTCTTCTTCTTCTTCTTCATTGTCTTCTTCTTCTTCACTGTCTTTTTCTTCTTCTTCTTCTTCTTCTTCTTCAATGCCTTCTTTTCTCATGCTCTTGTCTTGATTTTCTTCTTTGGTAGTTGTCTTCTCTTGTTCACTGTCTTCTTCTTCTTCTTCATTGTCTTCTTCTTCTTCACTGTCTTCTTCTTCTTCTTCTTCTTCTTCTTCTTCAATGCCTTCTTTTCTCATGCTCTTGTCTTGATTTTCTTCTTTGGTAGTTGTCTTCTCTTGTTCACTGTCTTCTTCTTCTTCTCCATTATCTTTTCTTTTTCTCTTCTTTTGTTTATCGTCTCTCGTTAGTTTTCCTTTCTAATGTTTTTATCTTCTCTCTCATTTATTCTCTCCTTTTCTCCAGGTGTTGTTGTCTCTTAATTCATCCAATCTTCTTCCATTTACCCTTTTGTTCCTCTCGTCCTAAAATTAGTCAGGTGATCTCAGCAAACGTTTGGTATACAACAGCTGGCTCGTAAACGTTTGGCATATAACAACTGGCTCATAAACGTTTGGCATATAACAGCTGGCTCGTAAACGTTTGGCATATAACAGCTGGCTCGTAAACGTTTGGCATATAACAGCTGGCTCGTAAACGTTTGGCGTATAACAGCTGGCTCGTAAACGTTTGGCATATAACAGCTGGCTCGTAAACGTTTGGCATATAACAGCTGGCTCGTAAACGTTTGGCATACAACAGCTGGCTCGTAAAGGTTTGGCATATAGCAGCTGGCTCGTAAACGTTTGGCATATAACAGCTGGCTCGTAAACGTTTGGCATATAACAGCTGGCTCGTAAACGTTTGGCATATAACAGCTGGCTCGTAAACGTTTGGCACAAGTTAGCTCACATGCATTAGCTACACAACAGCTGACTCACAAACATCACCTACACAACAGCTGACTCACAAACATTACCTACACAACAGCTGACTCACAAACATTACCTACACAACAGCTGACTCACAAACATTACCTACACAACAGTTGACTTACAAACATTACCTACACAACAGCTGACTCACAAACATTACCTACACAACAGTTGACTTACAAACATTACCTACACAATAGCTGACTCACAAACGTTTGGAGTGTTGTTGACAATGTAATATTTAGTCACCATCAATAACTCACCTCACATGAGTCAGTGTTAGTCACCAAGAACTTATAGATAGATAGATAGATAGATAGGTGAGAGGGAAGAGATGATTGGATGAGAGGAGGTGGAGGAATAGGAGAGGTGGAGAGAGTGGGAAGGGGGAAAGAGTGGGAAGGGGGTGGAGAGGTAGAGAGTGGGAGGGAGAGAGAGAGTGGGAGGGAGAGAGTGACAAAGGGTTAAAGAAAATGGGATGCGAGAGAATATTGAAGGGAAAATGGGAAAGGAAAATAGGGAGAGGAGAGTGATAAAGGAGGAAGGGAGATAAAAAGAGGAGAGGAGAGGATAGTGAAAAAGAGAAAGAATGGGTGAGGAAAATAGAAGAGAAGAGTAATAAGGGGAAAAATAAAGAAAAGGAGAGAGAGAGAGAGAGAGAGAGAGGTTAAGAAGTGAAAATTAACAAAGGAGGAAATTAGAAGTGAGAGAAAGAGCAGTCACCCCGCCCACCCACCCAACGCCGCCCGCCCACCCTCTTAGCTAAGACGGGCGGTGAGGTGTCTTTCAACTAAGTATTAAATTAAAATCCACCGTGACATTAACGATGGCAGGCTAACAGGACAGCCATCACCCCTCCCTCACCCCCGTGTCCCTGACCTACTCCCTTAGCCCCCTGTCCCTGACCTACTCCCTTAGCCCCTGTCCCTGATCTACTCCCTCACCCCCCTGTCCCTGACCTACTCCCACACCCCCCTGTCCCTGACTTACCCCCGCCTCACCCCCATCACTCTCCCTGACCTCCCTCACCCCAAGGCCAGTATACAGAGGTCAATCACTCCCTAAGGTACTGTTATTGTTTGATACCTCTCAGAGACCACTCCACACACACACACTCACCTCATTCATCCCTCTCACTCATCAACTCAATTCTCACTCATTCAAGATTCTCATCCCTCTCATCCTTTTCATTCACCCATTCCCCCCTCTTACTCATCGATTCCTTTCACCCTCTCAACCACTCATCCCTCTCATCCTTTCACCCTTCTCACTAATCCACTTGTTTTATCCTCACACCCTCTCATCCCTCTCACCCAACTCAATCCTAACACTCATCCCTCTCATCCCTCTCACCCATGATATATATAACACAGAACTTTTTAATCCCCTTAAACGTTGAGTGGTGTCTTGGCGTTGAGTGGTGTCTTAGCGTTGAGTGGTGTCTTGGCGTTGAGTGGTGTCTTGGCGTTGAGTGGTGTCTTGGCGTTGAGTGGTGTCTTGGCGTTGAGTGGTGTCTTAGCGTTGAGTGGTGTCTTGGCGTTGAGTGGTGTCTTAGCGTTGAGTGGTGTCTTAGCGTTGAGTGGTGTTTTAGGATTGAGTGATGTCTTAGCGTTGAGTGGTGTCTTAGCGTTGAGTGGTGTCTTGGCGTTGAGTGGTGTCTTAGCGTTGAGTGGTGTATTAGCGTTGAGTGATGTCTTGGCGTTGAGTGATGTCTTAGCGTTGAGTGGTGTCTTAGCGTTGAGTGGTGTCTTAGCGTTGAGTGGTGTCTTAGCGTTGAGTGGTGTCTTAGCGTTGAGTGGTGTTTTAGGATTGAGTGATGTCTTAGCGTTGAGTGGTGTCTTAGCGTTGAGTGGTGTCTTGGCGTTGAGTGGTGTCTTGGCGTTGAGTGATGTCTTGGCGTTGAGTGATGTCTTAGCGTTGAGTGGTGTCTTGGCGTTGAGTGGTGTCTTGGCGTTGAGTGGTGTCCTGGCGTTGAGTGGTGTCTTGGCGTTGAGTGGTGTCTTAGCGTTGAGTGGTGTCTTAGCGTTGAGTGGTGTCTTAGCGTTGAGTGGTGTCTTAGCGTTGAGTGGTGTCTTGGCGTTGAGTGGTGTCTTGGCGTTGAGTGGTGTCTTGGCGTTGAGTGATGTCTTGGCGTTGAGTGATGTCTTAGCGTTGAGTGGTGTCTTGGCGTTGAGTGGTGTCTTGGCGTTGAGTGGTGTCCTGGCGTTGAGTGGTGTCCTGGCGTTGAGTGGTGTCCTGGCGTTGAGTGGTGTCTTAGCGTTGAGTGGTGTCTTAGCTTTGAGTGGTGTCTTAGCGTTGAGTGGTGTCTTAGCGTTGAGTGGTGTCTTAGCGTTGAGTGGTGTCTTAGCGTTTTAGCGTTGAGTGGTGTCTTGGCGTTGAGTGGTGTCTTAGCGTTGAGTGGTGTCTTGGCGTTGAGTGGTGTCTTGGCATTGAGTGGTGTCTTGGCGTTGAGTGGTGTCTTAGCGTTGAGTGGTGTCTTAGCGTTGAGTGGTGTCTTAGCGTTGAGTGGTGTCTTGGCGTTGAGTGGTGTCTTAGCGTTGAGTGGTGTCTTAGCGTTGAGTGGTGTCTTAGCGTTGAGTGGTGTCTTAGCCCTCTCTTATTTAACATTTCCCTCTCTCCCCCCCCCCCCCCCCTCCGCGTGTGTGATGCCTTTTAACCTTTAAAGAGATTACATCTGAATAATTGAAATGTGAGGCGCCGAGTTGTGGCACTTGGGCGAGGGTGCCACAAGGGCGCGGGTGGCGTGGGGTCATTGTTATGGTGGGGCTGTGTTCGTGACCCCACACCCCCCCTCCCTACCACACCCCCCCACCCCCCTTACTCCTTTTGGCCTGACCTCATGGCATCATCGTCCAGGGTGCCACATGCTTCCAAAGAGGTCATTTTCCCCGTGGTTGTGTATAAAGAATCATGAGGGCTCGTTAGGAGGTGGGGAGGGGGGGGGGGGTGATGTGAGGGGTTGTGTGAGGTGGTGAGGATGACTGTGAGGGTGTTGGGTGAGGGTTGTGAGGGAGAGGAGGTAAATATCGTAGTGGCGGGCAACTGAGGAGCTCCCCTGAAGAGTATCACATGGCGGGGGTAGTGTAAGTAATGGCCAAGTATCAGGTACACTGCCTTCGTCTGCCACCACTGCCGCTACTCCTCCTCCTCCTCCTCCTCCTACAGGGACATCTCCTCCACCTCCATTGTCATCACCACCACCACCTCCATCGCCACCGCCGCCGCTCCTAGTCTTACCCTGTAGTTACTCCTATCACCGACGTTTCTCAATACAAAACACTGCCGGTGAGGGAGGGAGGGAGGTTAGGTTAGGTTAGGTTAGGTTAGAAAAATGATTCCCTACCATGACACCATATACTCGCAACCATACACACAAAGCACCAAAAAAAATTCCATAATCCTCAGTTTCCACACCATACCACACCATACCACACCATACCACACCATACCAGCAAAAAACCTCACTACCATAACTGCTACACTAGATATATATATATGTATGTGTGTATGTATGTGTGTGTGTGTGTGTGTCTTCCCTACACATGGCTTTATCATCGTGTAAATTATGTAAGGAGAGACGAGCGTACAAGAAGATCTCACCCTTAAAATTATGTTCAGGGTTAAGTTTACCGTGTGTGTGTGTGTGTGTGTGTGTGGAGGGGTTTACTGTGAGTATTTGAGTGAGTTTAGTTTTAATACTGAACTTAACTATACAAAAATTTACATAAAGAAAATTTATTCATATAATAATCTGAGGTCAATTACAACTACCAATATATTTACAGATTTACAGATACCTTAAAAAAACAGGTTAATTATTTTCATTATTATTTTTTTTACAGTTGTTACTCCTAATTAAATGCATTGATACGTAAATTGTTTATTTATTTTATTTACACATTTACGTTAAGGAAAAATTACCTGTTATGTTACGTTTACCTGACAATAATTACTTAATAAACACACAAAACTTTTCTTCTCACTATTTCCTATTTACTTACAATAATCTCAATAATATAAGTACACTATTATCTTCAGTTAAGTACTAGCAATCCCTCACATAAGTCTCTCAATAGCCGGGGGAGTTAATACCGTAGAGGAGGGAAGCGGCGCACCCCTACCAGGTGACCGTCCCCACTAGGTGACCGACCCCACCAGGTGACCGTCCCCACCAGGTGACCCCCCCCCCACCAGGTGACCGTCCCCACCAGGTGACCCCCCCCCCACCAGGTGACCGTCCCCACTAGGTGACCGACCCCACCAGGTGACCGTCCCCACTCACCAATGTAAACACGGATTACACTAAACTGTAGGTGTTAGTGGTGACACCTTCGTCCACCAGGGGCAGCAGTGTACCACTTCCTCCTCCACCTCCTCCTTGATACAAAACAACTATGAAACGTGGACCATAACAATGTCAAATTTAAATACAAATCACCAGTCAGACATAAAGACCAGGGTGTGGGTGGTGGGGTGGGTGGTGGGGTGGGGTGAGGTGGGGCAAGGGTGGAGCGTGGTTGGGAGGAGGATGGGGTGGATAAGGGGGGAAGGAAAGGGTGAAGAGAAGGAAGGAAGGAGGGTGTGAAGAAGGTGGAGAGAAGGGAGGAAGGAAGGAAGGAGAGGGCGGAGGTAAGGGGGAAGGAAGGAAGAGAGGAGGGTGTGGAGAAGGGAAGAAAGAAAGAAAGAAAGAAAGAAGAATGTCCTTCTATAATCGATATCCTCCTCCTCGTCTATAAATTATACCACCAATATATACGGCACGATTTTATAAAAAAAAAGAGTTGGTCGGGGCCTGAGTATCGGACCTGGTGATGAATCGTTCATTAAAGTGTACAAACGACCCGATAACTACCACGGATTAATCACCTATATAACCCCCCTTCCCCCTCACGACTGACGACCCTACGTGGTTCACAGAGCGTCGCGGACAAACACCTTCATATGACACCTAATAAAAGACTCCACTGGGAAAAAAAAGAGATGAAAAGTTATTAGCTTATATTCATAAATTTAAAGGAGATATTTTGTTTCGTCTTTTTTTCCCCAGGATGTTCTTCTGCTGTAGGTAGGGTGTGATGGTGGATGAGAGATGATGGGGGGGGGGGAGGGGAAGGACGGGGAGGGGAGGGGTGAGAGGGGAGGGGGTGAGAGGGGAGGGGGAGGGAGGGTAGGAGATAGGGAAGGGGGGAGAAAGAGAGGGAAGGGTAGGGGATGGGACATTAGGTTACTGTAGTTAAGATTAAGCCAGGGGAGATAGGTTAGGTTCGGTCAGGTCAGGTCAAGTTATGTTAGGTTAGGTTAGTTAAAGCCACAGTAAGGCAGGTTCACGTGACACTCAAAAACTCCTGATAAGTTGTTGTCTTCTCCTCTTTTTCAGGACATTCCCCTCAGTAGGGTGATGGGAGACGAGGGGAGGAGAGAAACGAGGGGAGAGAAGAGGAGAGAATAGATATGGGTGAACAAAGGAGAGGGGAGAGACGAAGGGAAAGGGGGTGATAAAGGGAATGGGAGACGAGGGAACGAAGGAGACAAGGAGAGGGAAGAGACGAGAGAAAACGGAGGGAAAGAGGGGAGGGGGGGGGAGACGAGGGGATAACAATCTGAGGGGGAGGGGAGTAAGCCTGGGCCTAATTAATCATCGTAGGTGCTCAGATTACCCATAATTAATGAGTTGACCCCTGATGAACCCCACAAAAAATGAGTACGGGAGGGGGAGGAGGAAGAAAAGGTGAAGAACGAGGAGGTGGAAAGGACGGAGGAGAAGATGGAAGAAAGGGACGAGGTGGAGGTGGAGGACAGGGCAGAGAAGGTAGGAAGAAGAGGCGGAGGACGAGTAGGAAGAGGAGAAAAGGGCATAGAGGGAGGTGGTGGAAGAAAAGGCGGAGGATGAAGAGAAAAGTGAGGAGGACGAGGAGAAGGGCGAGGTAAGGGGGGGAGGAAGAACATAAGAATGGAGGAAACTGCAGCGGGCCTATTGGCCCATACTGGGCAGTCCCGTTTACACCCAACCCCTATTGCTCATTTAAGCATCCAACCTATGTTTGAAGCTATTCAGTGTATTCGAGTTAATGATGATATTTGGTAACTTGTTCCATTCATCCACTACTCTGTTTTTGAACCAGTGTTTACCTATTTCACGCCTAATTCTAAATTTGTCTAATTTAAAACCATTGTTACGAGTTCGCTCCTGGTTGGATAGTTTGAGTACCTTCGTAATGTCCCCTTTGTTTAGCCCTTACTACCACTTATACACCTCTATCAGGTCGCCCCTCGCTCTACGTCTCTCGAGGGAGTGCAAATTAAGATGCTTTAACCTGTCTCTATACTCAAGGTTCCTAATGTCCGGGATTAGTCTTGTCATTCTCCTCTGGATTCTTTCCAATGATTCTATATCCATTCTGTAATACGGTGACCAGAACTGAGCTGCGTAATCCAGGTGAGGTCTCACAAGCGCAAGACACAGTTTTAGGATGGCCTCGCTAGTCTTGTAACTAACACTCCTTTTATGAACCCAAGTACTTTATTAGCCTTGTTACGAGCAAAAACACATTGTTTACTTGGCTTAAGGTTCCTACTTATCATTACTCCTAAATCTCTCTCGCAGTCGGATTTCTCTATGGCATCGTTGTTCATCTGGTATCTGTTTACATCTCCTGTACTGAGTACTTGACATTTGTCCACGTTGAATTTCATCTGCCATTTTTCAGACCATTCGAAAAATTTGTTTAGATCTTTCTGTAGTTTTGCCGAATCCTCGTCAGATTTGATAACACGTCCTATTTTAGTGTCATCAGCAAAATTACTTATGTTGCTGTCAATGCCGATATCTATGTCGTTCATGTATATAATAAATAATAATGGTCCAAGTACTGAGCCTTGGGGAACTCCACTTGTGACGTTGCTCCAATGGAACTCAGTGCCGTTAATGCTCACTCGCTGTTTCCTGTCCTGTAACCACGCCCTAATCCATTTAAGGATGTTACCTTTGATGCCATGTGCTTCTATCTTTCTAATTAGTCTTTCGTGGGGGACTCTGTCGAAGGCTTTGCTAAAGTCGAGATATACCACATCATAATTGTGCCCCTCGTCCACCGATTCGAAAACTGATGAAAAGAATGTTAATAGATTACTTAGACAAGAACGTCCGCTTGTGAAGCCATGCTGGGAATCATTGATCAATCGGTGCTTCTCCAGGTGATTTCGAATAGAGTTTGAAATGATTGCTTCCAGTAATTTGCCTACTATTGATGTTAGACTGATTGGGCGGTAGTTAGAGGATAGTGGAGGAAAATAGGTGAATAGGGAAAGTGAACTGATAAGGAGTGAAGATGGGATAAGGGAAGGAAGGGAAGGGAAGGGGTTTGGGAGAGGTTGATGGAGAAGGAAAAGGGAGAGAGAGAGAGAGAGAGAGAGAGAGAGAGAGAGAGAGAGAGAGAGAGACTACAATAGGCAATAAATGCGAAAAAAACCCGGATAGGAGAATAAAAAAAACAACATGAATATAATGGATTCAATAACAATAAATAAGAAATGAAAAAAAAAAGTGATAATGAATGGGAGGAGATGGATGGCGGTATCGCGAATGGCAACAGTTGAATAAAAATAAAACTGAATGACAATTACGGATGATGAATGACCGTGTGAACGACAAGAGGAACAAGAACGTTTGATTTGTGTGGTAAACAATGAGAGGATCCATAGTTGGGCTGCACTCGAGTCTGGCCTAAACTCACTCCGGGTGGTATGTACTTTTTTATAACAGCTGTGACCTTTTTAAAACATTTGCGACCTTAATTTAACAGCTGTGACCTTTTTGAACAGCTGGGACCTTTTTTAAACATTTGCGACCTTAATTTGACAGCTGTAACCTTTTTTTTAACAGTTGTGACATTTTTAACGGCTGTGACCTTTGACCCTTGTGACCCTATAAAGACAGGTCACTACGGGTGGTCAGGGTGAATATACCTTTTAAGTGACGCTGGCTGGGTCTCTCTCTCTCTCTCTCTCTCTCTCTCTCTCTCTCTCTCTCACGTCACTAAGGGCCACGCCGGCCTTGACCGTCCCTGCCTGGGGTGAGTACAGGGCCATCATGACTGCATCAGCAACAAGCCTTACACCACCTAAGAGCATGGGTGATATTTGCACCAACTAGGGCCATGACAGTGCTACAGTTACTGCCCTCCTTAATCACCCTTGCATCACCTAACACCAGAAACCACATTTGCACCAATTAGGATCAGGACGATGCTACAATTCCAACCTTGCAAAGTCACCCTTCTACCACCTAACATTAAAAGCCCCATTTGTACTAAGCAGAGTCAACACAGTGCTATAGTTCCTACCTTGAAACAAAACTTCCACCACTTAAATTTTGCACCAACTAGGATCCCCCAAAAATCACCCTTATATCAACTTACACCAGAAACCAAATTCGCACTAACTAGGACCATTACAGTGCTATAAAACGTGCCATTAAAAAATCACCCTTACACCACCTAACACCAGAGGTCACAGTTGCTTGCATAATCCAAAGCCACCGACGAGGGGAGGGGAGGGGAGGGGAGGGGAGGGGGAGGGGAGGGGCGGGTAGGAGAGGGGAGGGGAGGGGATGACTGCCTCCTCATTTACAATATCCGATTTCGTGTGTACATGTGTCAGAATTGGGGGTAACACATTTTGTTGCTGGAGGGGGAGGGGAAGGGGGGGCCAGGAGGGAAGGGGGGCCAGGAGGAAAGGGGGGCCAGGAGGGAAGGGGGGCCAGGAGGGAAGGGGGGGCCAGGAGGAAAGGGGGGCCAGGAGGGAAGGGGGGGCCAGGAGGAAAGGGGGGCCAGGAGGGAAGGGGGGCAAGGAGGGAGAGTGGGGTGGAGGGGGGCAAGGAGGGATAGTGGGATGGAGGGGGGCAAGGAGGGTGAGTGGGGTGGAGGGGGGCAAGGAGGGAGAGAGGGTGGAGGGGGCATGGAGAGAGGGATGGAGGAGGAGGCTGGGAGGGGAGGGGGCGAGGAGAGGGGGGGAGGGGGGGCGAGATTCTCCTGACCGCTCGTAAAACTCGACCTAAAACTCCTCTTGATGGTGAGACACAGTACAGTGTTTGGCGGCGTTTGTTGGTCTTCAAGCCGCTAATTAACTCTTATATTATCATCAATATTTCTTTACAGTTACGTCATTATTGAGTTTTTTAAACTTATTATTCTTAAGTTTGTTTGTGTTTATTATTAAGAATTAGTCGATTATTATATAATTATATTGTTCCAAAGTTGTTTATCAATATTATCTAACTTGTTTATTTGTTTATGTTGCAAATTGATTTTTTGCTAATTATTAACATCATTATCATTATCATCTATTATTATTATTATTATTTTTATTATTATCATTAATTAATTTTATGTTATGACTTTAAACATTTATCACCATATTTTTATAATTGTTAATCAGTATTATGAGCCACGTACATAATAAATTTCAATTAGCATTATTGTTATTGTTATTATTATTATATGTACTTTATCATTAATATATCTTTTTAGAGTTAAGTCGCGAAACAATATTTATTTACTTCTAAATTAGTTTATTTTCCTGTTATGACACTCACTGGCACCCTGGATAGTGGCCCTCTGGGTGCTGGCACCCTGGATAGTGGCACTATGGGTACTGACACCCTGTATAGAGGCCCTCTGGGTGCTGGCACCCTGGATAGTGGCACTATGGGTACTGACACCCTGCATAGAGGCACCCTGGATAGTGGCACTCTGGATAGTGGCACTCTGGGTGCTTGTACCCTGGATAGTAGCACTATGGGTAGTGAGACCCTGTATAGAGGCACTCTGGATAGTGGCACTCTGGGTGCTGGCACCTTGGAAAGTGGAACTCTGGGTGCTGGTACCCTGGATAGTGGCACTCTGGGTGCTGGCACCCTAGGTATTAGAATCTGGGTGCTGGTACCCTGGATAGTGGCACTCGAGTTGGTAGTACTCAGGATGGAGGCAATCGGTATGGTGCTATTTGGAGTGATGGCACTCAGGGTGGTGCCTCTCAGGGTGGTAGTACTCAGATGTCACCAGGGTGCTAACGACGGGGTGAAGACCGTGGTATGCACAGTTCAGAAGACGCTTCGGGTGTCGTGTCCTCGCTTAACAACAAGGTGCTGGATTATAGAGATCACTGGAGCTGTGTGTGTGTGTGTCTGTCGGTCTGGCGGATCTGTTTGTCTGTGTGTGTGTGCGGGAGGCGGGGGGTCAAATATTTGTATAATAATAATAATAATAATAATAATAATAATAATAATAATAATAATCACAGGTTTCTTCACAGAACACAGCAGCTAAATGATACAACAGACAGAGCTGACATAAGCCCCATAGGGTGACACATGGGGAGAGGTAAACAAAAGCTTACAGTACAAAAGAGAGAAGACACAGGGAGTGAACATGAAAGTTAACTGGGAATCTGGTGATGTTGACAGAAGATATAAGGCGGTGGCCTTGTACCGTGATGCTGCTGTGGTGAACAGTGACACGTCAGGTGTTGGCAGGACATTGCACGGGGTGGAGTGTGACCTCACGTAAGGGACACCTCTGGTCGCTACCCTCGATTGGTCACAATGTGCAATGATTTCTCAACTGTCACGTGGTATTTCTCAGTTCACACAGGGTGTTGGAGAGTCCTCATGTGTTGTTGGTGGGAGTCCTCGCTCTACATGTGAGATCTAGCAACTCACGGGGGTCTCAGGTTCACGTTGACTGTGACTGGTCTGTACCGCTGAGCACTAACCTAACAGGTGTGGACTGCAACCTTTAAAACTTGTGTTTATACTTTTCAAATTATTGCTTTTGTTTCTCCCGTAGTCTAGTTAACACTCTTAGCGCTGTGTTGTTTGAGGGAAAAGTGTGCAACATGTTGGTGGAGAGGAGCTGAGGGCAGGAAAAAAAGACGCCCTCACCCCATGGTGTACTGTATGTGTGTGTGTGGGGGGGGGGGGGCATACTACTGTGTGTGTGTGTGTGTAAACATAAGTAAGAACGACACAGGTTAAGCTTAAACATACATACACTAAACCTCAACTAGTCAATTACAAGGATTAATTTCTTACTCACCTCCAGCCATACGGGTCAGTGGTGGGGGGAGGTGAGATATTCTACCACAGATACTGACACAGGAACATAAATAGTATCAATTACCTTATTGTAGGACCTTTCTTCAGAGCTCCTATGTGGTTAAGTTCAGTAATTCTTACCTGAAAGGAAATAATAACATTAAATATATATTTAATTATATATTGACAGTAAAACACCAACATACACAGTGATTACAATACCCTCCTTCCTTTCCCGAGAGGAGAGCTGGAGACCAAGTGACCTATGCACTAACATGGAGAAGGCTTAAGGTAACTGGGGCTTATTTTATACATTACAAAATACAACAAAAAATACCCTAGTTAGCAGACTTTTAAGTTGAAGTTTACAAAGTTAACACTTATTATGTTACATAAATATTAAAAACTTTTACTGTAATTTTTTTTCAAGTGTTAATATCGTTGTAACAACATGTCAAACGCATTTCAGAATTTCATCACAGTAATGCAACAATTCGAAACGTTTTTCATATTACAATAAAAACGTTTAAATAATTATAGGAGTATTATATCGCATTTGATGGAAATTCTATTATAAAACAGTAGTATTTATCTGTCTGTCTGTCTGTCTGTCCGTCTGTCTGGTCCCCACCACAACTACCACCACAGTCACCATTAATCATAACCACGACCATTACTAACACTACAACCAATTAAGCCAATTACCACTACCACCATTATCATCACTCCTATTATCACCACAAATACAACTACGACAATTACCCCTACCACCATCACCATGATCATCACCACAATTACCACTACCACCACTATCATCACAACCATGATCATCACCCATATTACCACTGTCACCACCATCATCACCTACACCAACACCACAACTACAACAACTACCCCTACTACCACCATCATCACCACAATTACCACCACCACTGCCATCAACACTCCTTCAGCTCATCAGGTGGGGGAGTGAGTCAGACCAGCTGATGACTCCGCCAGCCTCACCCACGAGGTAAACAAACTAACGTGGGACTCCCTGGTGTATTGTCTTATCGGTGTATGGTGGTGACAGTGTCTATAAAACTGTGTATATCTGAGGCATACATCGAATCCACCGTGTATAAAGGGAGAGGTGTGTGTGTGTGTGTGTGTGTAATGGTCAGCATGCTCGCCTCGCAAGTGAACTGATTCAGGTTCGATCCCCGGGCAGGGTGAAACTATGGGCAAGTTTTTTTACGCAGTTTGCCTCTGTCTACCCAGCAGTAATTGGGAACCTGGATGTTAATCGATTTGCGGATCGTGTTCCGGGGTAATGGTTAGCCAGTGCAGTTGGCAAGTTGTCCGGTCTTTTCGGACTATTCCTTGACACTGGGCCATGCAACTCGTTAACTTGGGGTGTGGTTGTTGTGTTGGCGACAGCTTCTACACCTTAAACAAATTCACGCCTAGGTGGCCCTTGGGCAGACCACCCTCGTTACACGAGGGGCAACCATTATTATGTATGTATGTATGTATGTATGTATGTGTGTGTTACGTTCCTTGTGTAAAAGTGACATACAAAGGTATTCACCGTTTCCACCGTGTGTAGAGATAAGTGTATGTAAGTATACCATACACCGTCTTCATTATGTATCCCGGTGTGTATACATATAATAGTATACACCGACTTTACGATGTATGATGAAGGCCTGAGGTGTGAAACTTTATCATACACTACCCGACTTTGTATAAAGATATGTATTTTTTTAGTATCATATTGTATTACGTTAGCCTTTTACACCGTGTCGGGTGTGTATGACGGTGTGTATGACTGTGTGTATTAAGAGAAAAAAATATTACCAGTATTTTAACGACGCTCTGTAATAGGAGGTGTATATTCAAGCACATTGTACTGTATTACCAGAGTATACCGACCTAACAGTGTATGAAAATGTATATATGTCAAGACAGTGTGTGTATTTACGTACTGTACACTATACAATAGATATACAGACCACATGAATACTTAATACACCAACACCATAAAGAATAATCCCAAAGTATACAGTGTAGGGGAATACAAGTAGACATTCACCATAGTGTATACACAGACATTACCCCAGCCATACACACACTGAACTAGCCTCGAGCTGTCATGGACTTGAAAGGTGTTTTAAAGACATGACGTACTGTGTGTGTGTGTGTGTGTGTACATAACTTCCCATAATGCGGTGAAAGGGTGTGTGAGTCACCAGTCATATGTGTGTGGCGGGGGGGGGGGGGGGGTCCGTCTAAAACCACAGTGTATAAAACTGAGAACACAACAGTATGTGCACATGATTATGCACACACGATTATATAATGCACACACACACACACACACACACACACATATCCTAATCATATGACTTGCACACATGACCGTACGTATATTTTTACGATTTCGTGTACGTTTTGATCATATGTGTGGGTCTAGGTCTTCGTGTGCGTTTTATCGTGTGTGTGTGTGTGTATCCTTCAGTACAGGCCCGTGTGCACAAAGGTTGGTGCACACGACCTGTGAGACTATCAGTGGGAGGTGGACCCCTGGGGCGTCTCCTGTGTCACCCTGCCCGTGTGAACCTGCTGTCCTACTCTCACCTCCCCCCTCTCTCTTACCCCCCCCTCTCTCTCACCTCCCCTCTCCCTCTTTCACCCCTTCTCCCTTACTCACCTCCCCCCTCCCTCACTCACCCCCACCTTCTCCCTCACCTCCCCCTCCCTCCCTCACTCACCCCACCTTTTCCCTCACCCACCACCCCCTCTCCCTCACTCACCCCACCTTCTCCCTCACCTCCCCCTCCCTCCCTCACTCACCCCGTACAATCTTTATCTCCCGGAAAAGTTTGACCTAATAACAGTAAAATATATAACACATGATAATGATGATGGATGATGGATGAGGGTGATGGATGATGATAATGGATGATAGACGAGGATGATGGATAAGGATACTGGATGAGGATGATGGATAAGTATGGTGGATGAAGATGGTGGATACGGATAACGGAGGAAGATGATCGATAAGGATGAGGGATGAGTATGGTGGATGATGGATGAGGATAATGGATAAGGATGATGGATAAAGATGATGAATAAGGATAATAGATGCGTGATGAATGAGTATGAGGTGATAAGTTTGATGGATAAGGATGAAAGATGGCCTTAGACTCCAACACTCCCTCAAGACCACAACAACACTCCACTCAATAAATATTAAACACCAAAAACTTGAAAACACACACACACACACACACACACATATGTTCCAGCGACACACTAATTTTTAAAACAAACCTGAAAAACTTTTATATTTTTTTTTAATGTCGAACTAAACTGCAAAAAAAAAAAAAAAAAAGTACATTCTCCTGTTATGAAAATATAAACAGAAATAAAAGTTTTTAATTAGAAAGAGTCACAGCATGGAGGTGTATTTTTATAGTTTTAATTATGATGTAGGCTTTTGGCCGAGGTGTAATATTTCTAGCGGGGGGGGAAATGTGTAATGCTCATGAATTTTAATTTGAAGGTGTGTGTGTGTGGGGGGGGGGGGGTGGGAGATGGGGGTGTTGGGTGTGGGGATGGTGTTGATGTGTATGGGGGGAGTGGGTGGGTGTGTGGGGGGTTTGGGGGGAGGAGGGTTGTGTGTAGGGGGGTGTGGGGTGTGTGTAGGGGGGGTGTGGGGTGTGTTTAGGGGGGTGTGGGGCGTGTGTAGGGGGGTGTGGGGCGTGTGTAGGGGGGTGTGGGGCGTGTGTAGGGGGGTGTGGGGTGTGTGTAGGGGGTGTGGGGTGTGTGTGGGGGGGTATAGGGTGTGTGTGGGTGGGGGGGCAGGTTGTAGAATGGGTGTGAGGGAGGCACTTTTCATACTTGTCTACACACACTCTCTCTCTCTCTCTCTCTCTCTCTCTCTCTCTCTCTCTCCAACACCCCCAAATAATCACCCCAACACAAGAGACTTATCCCTCCATCAACATTCCCCCTTTCCTCCCCATCCACACTTCTCCTCCATCACACCATAGTCTACCAATCACCCCCACACCCTCCTTCCTTTCCTTCCCACTTCCACTCACTTCCTCCACACACCCCAACCAACACCCCCTCCCCCACCAACACCCCTTCCCCCACACATCCCACCCACCAACACTCCCTCCCTCCACACATTCCCCCACCCCCACACACATCCCACCCACCAACACCCCCTCCCTCCACACATTCCCCCACCAACAGCCCCCCACCCCCACACACAACCCCCACCCCCACGTCCCAATATCGTACACGCACAATTAGCCTGTTTGGTAAGGCAGACCAATGCAGACCCGTATATCAGCGTGTTTGCCCTAATTAAGCGACGGCCGCCCTTCCTGCTCACACGTGGAATGGAAAAGTGGGCATAAAAAGCAGCGGTGTCTGCTGGATATACGCCCATATGGAGCGAGGCGCGCCCACGGAACTACCAATTCAACACAACACCAAAATTACTGAACTGGTGGGACTGTTGGTGGTGGTGCGAGTGGTGGTGATGGTGTTGTTGTTGTTGTTTGGTGTGGGTGATGGTATGGGTGGGAGTGGTGTGGATTCTAGTGTGGGAAGTGGTGGGATGGGATGGGGAGTAGTGGGGGGTAGTGGTGTTTGGTTGGTGTGGGTAGTAATGGTGGTGGTGGTGTGGTGATGTAGTGTGGTGGTGTGGTGATGTAGTGTGGTGGTGTGGTGATGTAGTGTGCTGGTGTGGTGATGTAGTGTGGTGGTGTAGTGATGTAATGTGGTGGACGTGTGGTGTGGTTGTTGTGGTCATGTGGGAGGTTCAAGATGGTGATGAACCTCGGAGGACAAGAGAAGCAAAATTTAAACAGGATCTTTCACAAGGCTTCTCGGCTGATGGAGTCAAAGGCTTTAGACAGGTCGATGAAAGCCGTGTACAGGTCCTCCTTGTTGAATCTGGCGAGCGATCAAGATCCTGTTAGTCGTTACATGTTTGGATCTGAACCCACAGTAAGACTCCAAGAGGGGGGGGGGGGGGTTAATGACTCGGTGTAATGACTCGGTAGTTCGATGATGACGATGGTTGTGTCTCTCTCAGGTACATGGGGTGAATATCTCTTCGGTAATTCCTGACGCTGAGGAGTCTTGAAGCGTTCCCCTTCTAAGTGGTGTTTGATAGCCTCGTTGTCGATGAGGAAAGTTGTGCCGTGAAGAGAGATGGTGCCTGCAGGAGGTTGGTCCATAAATGACTTTTGTGGCACTGAACAAGTTGCTGAAGTTATGAGAGTCGAGAAATTGTTGAATCTCCTTCGCTTTGTCTTCCCAACACCTGTTCTTGTGGATCTTCCCCTGACCTTCTGCTGCCGTGGGTCTGGTCCCTGGGGCTGTTGCTTCTCCCTGGATGAGATATAGTTTCACCGGTCGTCTGTTAAAACTCCCTTTTTCCCTAACTTCCTTATTCCCACACACCCTTATTCCCTCACTCCCTTATTCCTCCACTCCCTTATTGCCACACTCCATTACTCCCTCACTCCATTACTCCCTTACCCCCTTACTCCCCCTTACTCCCCACTCATTCCTTATGATTAATTCCTTTCCATTAGTTCGACTCACGACCGACCCTGACATCAGTACACATGACAGTTAAGAGACAAGAAGAACGACAGGTCACGAACGGAAACGAAACAGACACGACCACACTCACGAATCCCACATCATCCCTCATCATGTTCAGAATAATAATAAAACAAACGAACAGATATAAAAATAAAAACAAAAACAACAATAAAACAAATAAATAACTTCTCTCTCTCTATAACCCCCCCCCCCCCCCAAAAAAAAAAATAAAATTAACAAAAACACAACAAAAACAATATTTAAACTTCAATCATAAAAGTCAATACACATGGAGATTTTATATATATGTGTTTTTTTAACCTAACCTAACCTAACCTAACCTAACCCCCCCCCCCAAAAAAAAAAAAATAAAATTAACAAAAACACAACAAAAACAATATTTAAACTTCAATCATAAAAGTCAATACACATGGAGATTATATATATGTGTTTTTTTAACCTAACCTAACCTAACCTAACCTAACCTAACCCCCCCCCCCAAAAAAAAAACAAATAAAATTAACAAAAACACAACAAAAACAATATTTAAACTTCAATCATAAAAGTCAATACACATGGAGATTATATATATGTTTTTAACCTAACCTAACCTAACCTAACCCAGGACAGGTGTGTTAAGTTTACCTCACTGTAACCCATGACAGGCGAGATAGTTTACCTCACTGTAACCCATGACAGGTGTGTTAAGTTTACCTCACTGTAACCCCAATTGACATTACAGCCAATCACAACGCCTGAACTTCCTCTCTAATCCTCTCTAATCCTTTTGAATCCTTAATCCCAATCCTTTAATTCTAATAAACATTGGCCAATCCCTAATCCCTCATCTCTAATTGACAAACAACTAATTTCTGTTCTCTAATCCCTTATCCTAATCCCTAATCCAGACAGGAGTAGTCAATCACTAAATCCCTCCTGTCATGAATAACTATATCCAACCCTTATTCTTCCCAAGCATAATTAATCCCTAATCCACCCTGACATAAACTGGGGATCCGTCCTTTAAAAAATAACCAACCCTAATCCTTAATCCAGATAGGAATATTCAATCACTAATCCCATCCTTACCAAGAAAAAAAAAATAACCCTTCTCCTAATCCCTAATCCATCGAGAACAAAAAGACAAATATTCCCCTAATCCTTAATCCCTCCTGACCAAAATAAAACACAATCGCTCCACTAATCCCTAATCCCAACAGGCATAATCGGAGCTGTATTGTAGGTTCTAATAATAAATAGAAACAGGTCGAACAATTAAGTCTGGTATTTGTTGCTGTACGGGCGTGCGACCCCCATCGTGTACAGACCCGTATTTCAGCGTGTTTACACCAATTAGGGCCCTCACCCCTACCCCCTGGACCCCTTCCCCTGCCCTTCTGGCCCCTTCCCCTTGTCCTCCTGTCTCCCTGGCCCCCCTTTCCCCTGTCCTCCTACCTTTCTCATCCTTTTCTCTCTCTCCCTTACCTTTCTACCATCACCTTCTCTCCCTTACCTTACCTCTCTGCCAGTTCCACTCTCTCACCTTTCTATCACCCTCTGCTTCCCTTATTCTCCCCCTCCCTCACCTCCCTCTTCCATTTTCTCCCTCACTTTTACATAACGGGGGGAGGGGGGGGGCTTGGTGTGAAGGGTAACAAGCAAGGAAAGGTTGGCAGGGGGAGGGGATACCTCTTGCCATTCCCCTCCCCCCCCCTCCCCCAACTAATTACCTCATAGCCAACAACCAATCACAGCGTATTTGACTAGGCGACCTGGCTATTAGCCAATAGGATTTATGTTTGCTTACACCTATACGCGCACACACACACACACACACAGGGGAGAGGAAGACATTACCTCACCTGGCACTCTCACCTGTTATATGATAATTACAGGTAAGTTACATAAAGCAACTAATAGATTTAATAGTCAAAGGTAAGAGAAATAAAGTTCAGATCAACCATTAATTATCACCTAACTCCCGCTACAAAACTTGCCTCTATTAATTATATCAGATGTATTCCTGTCTCTCTGTCTGTCTGTCTGTATTTTCCTCTACCTGTCTACACTCTACATGTCTACCTGTTTGTCTTTATGTCTGACTGTCTGTTTCCATGTCTGTATCCCTGTCTGCCATCTGTTTATTTTAGTTTTGTAATTTTATCTGTCTATTGTAATTTATTTCCGTATTTTCTATGTTTATCGTTTATACATTTTCTTTGCTTATTATTATCTTTCCGATATTTTTGATTTATTTCTTATTCTGTCTGTGTGTCCTTTTGTACATATCTGATCGGTGTTTGTCTGTCTCTCGCATTTTTCTTCATAGTCCCTTACCTCACTCCCTTTTTCCTTCTCTCTTCCCACTCCCTCATTCTTTCCCCTCCCTCACTCCCTTCCCCTCCCTCACTCCCTCCCCTCACAGAACTGACTATTTCCCTTCCCTTCCCTTCCCCTTCCCTTCCCCTTCCATTAAACACACACACACACACACACACACACAGACACACACACTCCCCGCCCCAACCTACCAATAATGCCCCCCTTCACACACCTGCCAACTACACCTTCCCTCTACCACATACACCTGACATGACCTGCCTCCATCACACACACACACACACACACACACACACTTGTCAAGCATATGTTACAAGTTACAAAACGCTATGTTAATTAATCGCACCTGAGCCTGCCCGACACACACACACACACACACACACACACACACACACCTGGGAGCTCCAAGGTCAATATATCACCCGTTAGAAGAAAAAAATACAAAATAAAAAGATTTCAGAGTCAACACACACTCCCACACCAGTAAGCTGAATTTATGTGAATAAACACGAGAATGACCTAATAGAGGGAGACTCGTAAAGGGTAGAAATACTTACAACATTTGTTTAAAAGAAAGTTTAACGAGGAGAAAGGTATTTTAAAGCTATATTGACAAAAGTCTAAATATTTTCACCTCTATAAAGAATTTGTTGTATACTGAAAAAAATACGTGTACATTCTCTCTCTCTCTCTCTCTCTCTCTCTCTCTCTCTCTCTCTCTCTCTCTCTCTCTCGTACCCTCTCATGTATTCTAAATTATCATTACCTTCTAACTTACATTACTTTACTTCTATCTTTCTTAATTAACTAAAATACCTGCATCTCCAATTTCTTTTCCCAGGTGTAACAATCATGAAATATGACCCAAAGTTTAATCTAATATACCAGAAATAACCAAACATCACTCAAATATTGACCAAGGTGTTAAGTTCTAATTTACCTGGTCAGACAACACCTGTAGTTAAGTTCGGGCAGGTCGCCAGTTAGAGGTCAATTAACCATGTCCCCCTCTGCCACAACTCTCCGTTTTCTTCTTAACGCAGGCAACACCCGGGCTTTAATTAGCTAGATGGTCACCACACTCACAACCACCATGTGTGTGTGTGTGTGTGTGTGTGTGTGTGTGGGTGGGTGTGTATGTGTGTGTGTTGGTAGCGTGTGTGTGTGTGTGTGTGTTGGTAGTGTGTGTGTGTGTGTGTGTGTGTTGGTAGTGTGTGTGTGTGTGTTGGTAGTTTTTGTCTCCATGTATTATGGGACGGTAGCTCTTACACCTGCCACACACCTGGGGACAACCACACACACACACACATGTATAAATAAATAAATAAATAAATCAACAGTACTGTAACGTGTACACTGAGACACACCTGTACACTGAGACACACCTGTACACTGAGACACACCTGTACACTGAAACACACCTGAGACACACCTGTACACTGAAACACACCTGAGACACACCTGTACACTGAGACACACCCGTACACTGAGACACACCTGAGACACACCTGTACACTGAAACACACCTGAGACACACTTGTACACTGAAATACACCTGAGACACACCCGTCCACTGAGACACACCTGTACACTGAGACACACCTGAGACACACCTGTACACTGAGACACACCTGAGACACACCCGTACACTGAGACACACCTGTACACTGAGACACACCCGTACACTGAGACACACCTGTACACTGAGACACACCTGAGACACACCTGTACACTGAGACACACCCGTACACTGAGACACACCTGTACACTGAGACACACCCGTACACTGAGACACACCTGAGACACACCCGTACACTGAGACACACCTGAGTCACACCTGTACACTGAGACACACCTGAGACACACCTGTACACTGAGACACACCTGAGACACCCGTACACTGAGACACACCCGTACACTGAGACACACCTGAGACACACCTGAGACACACCCGTACACTGAGACACACCTGTACACTGAGACACACCTGAGATACACCTGTACACTGAGACACACCTGTACACTGAAACACACCTGTACACCTGAGACACACCTGTACACTGAGACACACCTTATCACCACTCTCCACTTTTGTTATCCCGCCCGTCTCTCTGCTCGCTCCACTGTAACACACGTACGGGGTTACCAAGGTAATTATTGCCTATATCTTGTGAAGGGTGAAGCCAAGATCAGATTCTCAAGAGACACTTCGGATATTTTTTTTTACCCTTAACTATAGATAAGAGTTCGTTATTTTGCCTCATTTAAACTCTGAATTATCAAAGAATCGTAAGTTAATATTCTTCCTTATTTGGATGGATTTAAATAATGTTATAAAGCAACGTTAATAAAAGTTGATATAAAGAAGATAAGAGAGAGAAATTCTTAATTCTCTATACAAAATTGCGTGGAAAAAATGTGACTTCACCAAGCAGAAAACACTACCACCTCCCAGACAGAACAAAAATACTCATTCCTCGGATCACTGAATTAAATACTAAGTTCTAATTTGTCATATAACAATACTATCCAATAACCCTGATTTGAGTTGATAATAAAATAAGCATCCATCAGTTAGGTCAAGAGAGGAAGATATTGAGCCTAACTAAACGTAACCCACCCTCTTCCCCCGACCCTGCCCCCACCCCACCCTCCCACCCAACCCCTTCCCCTCCTAAAAATACCAACATCAGATTAATTGAGCAGTAGTGTATGTAGTTAGATTAAATGATCACTATTGCTTTTATAATAATAGGTTATCGATGATCTGTCAATAGATATTCATTCCATTGGTGTGTAATAAAACTCTTCTTATCCACTAGACTACCAGCCACCACCATAACGCTGCTGTCTGGATAATCATGTAGGAGACGTTGACCCATGTTAAACGAATTGATTTTTGGTTGCGTGAGTGAGTGAGTGAGTAACTTGAGAGACTGATTGCTTGACTGAATGACTGACTAACTGACTGACTGACTGACTGACATATAATGTTTTCGCATTTGTGGGAGTTTTCGAGCCAAAAATATATGTCATTATTTCTATTAGTAGCCACACGTCCAGCTCTGACCCCAAAAATAGTTATACTTTGTTTATTTTTATCTTGTGTCTGGTTAGAGGGAGAAAATTTGCTTTACTGTAGTGTGTGTGTGTGTGTGTGTGTGTGTGTGGTGAGGTGCGTTAGGTTTTTATACAGTGAGTACGTTAAGAGTGCGTTGAGTGAGCTTTAAGAGTGCGTTAAGAGTGCGTTAAGTGTGCGTTAAATATACGTTAAGAGTGCGTTGAGTGAGCTTTAAGAGTGCGTTAAGAGTGTGTTAAGAGTGCGTTAAGTGAGCTTTAAGAATGCGTTAAGAATGCGTTAAGTGTGCGTTAAATATACGTTAAGAGTGCGTTAAGTGTTAAATACCTCCAGAGATTCATTTGGAATTTTTCCTTTTACTGTTAACTCTCATAAACTAAACAGAAGAAAACAATACAAACTTAAATTAAAAAGAAAGAAAGAGACAGACAGAGAAAGGGAGAGAAAGAAAGAAAGAGAGAGAGAAACGTGACAGAGATACACAGAGAGAGAAAAAGAAGAGAAAAATAGAGAGACGTCCCTTTGCACAACAGTGGATTCAGAGAAGGGGATAAAATTTAGCTGAGGCAAGAGAGTAACAGTATACAGGGTCGTCGTGGTCGTCTTGGTCGTGGTCGTCTCTGCTCGGTGTATAAATACGAGAGAGAGAGAGAGAGAGAGAGAGAGAGAGAGAACCACCCGCCCCCACACCACGACATTTTTTTATCAACATTTCTTATGACATTCTTCAACCTCTCTCTCCTTTTTTTAGTATCATTTTTTTTTATCTTAAAGAAAATGGTGAATGTGTGACTCAAGATCTTATGAATGTTGGATGTGTTTTTGTGTGTGTGGTAACGACGTAGAATGTGTGGTAATATTAATGTTATTATTAGTAAAACCGATTTAATAGAATGTGTGTGTTTGGGTTTTGTTATAAGATGTTTTAAATTTTGTTGGTTTATAAGTAATTTTTATGACTTTTGTTTTAAGTAAAAGTTATACAATTTATAATTAAGTTATATACATATTGTGATAAAGTTACATTACGTGTCTTGTTCTGTTAGTTGTTTGGGTGTTAATTAACCTGTTCTCTGGCCAGTTAAGGTGTAGTTTGGATACAGTGCATTGGAGGTAAAGGTATAATATGTCTCACCAGCCTACTTGATCATCTTTAATTCCCAAACTGTACAATTAGGTACCAATTGGGAAGGTTAAGTTAGGTTAGGTTAGGTTAGGGCAGGTTCGGTTAGGTTAGGGGGGTCAGTACTGTAACCACTCGCCCACGACCTCCTGTATCTCTGTGATGTCTACATAAACAAGAAGAATACACACACACACACACACACACACAGAATCCATAAACAACATCAACAACAACCCACTCACCCCCCCACCCCACCCCCACACCCCACCCCCACCCACCCCCACACCCCCCCCCAAAGTCCACAAACAAAAGAGTAACGTAATGCGCTTCTCAGTACCTAATTCATATTATATCTACCTTCATCAACATTATTATTTCCGATTGTATTAACAGAAACACAACAGGTTATTAATTACGGTTGTTATCATTACAACTCCTGTTCTTACTGTTGATGATATTGAGTTGCAATTTGAGGCGTGATTTGTGAGTTGTTATTTAAGTGTTGTGAGTGAGGGTGTTATTGTACTTGTTATTCTCACCGTGGTAGATGTTATTGAGACTGAAGTTACAGTTGTTGTTGTTGTTTGTCCCTATTGAGATGACAAGATAGGTTATAAACATATTATTCTGGTACATAAACACAATGAGAGAGAGAGAGAGAGAGAGAGAGAGAGAGAGAGAGAGAGAGAGAGAGAGAGAGAGATCATCCTACACCAGTCGTTAAGCCAGCAGACGTCTCATTTGGCACAAAAAACAGTTTCACGCAACTTGACGGTGACATTACTGCTAAGTCTTCTTCTTCTCCTTCTCCTTCCCCCTCTTCTTCTTCTTCCCCCTCTTCTTCTCCTCTTCTTCCCCCCTTCTTCTCCTCTTCTTCCTCCTCCTCCTCCTCCTCTTCTTCCTCCTCCTCCCCTCTTCCTCCTTCTTCGTCCACAAATCATGTTTCTTCTTTCAGTCTTTAATTTACCGCCACCTTTACGTCTCCTCTCAGCTTGTTTTATTGGTTTGACTTTTGTACTTGGAAGACTTTACGTATTTTTTTATATTTAAGAAATTTAATGTATCACACACACACACACACACACACACACACACACACACACACACACACACAGGAGAAGCAGACAAATAATAGACCTTTTGCTCTATAACAATAAGGAACAGATGTACAGCATAAAAATATTTCTCCTCTAGTTGTTAAAAGTTGTTATAAGTTGTTGCTAATGTTGTTGTTATAAGTTGTTGTTGAAAGTTGTCGTAATTTTTTTTTATAAGTTATTGTTATAAGTTGTTGTCGTAGCGGCCAATACTTTAAGTTAGCCGTCGAGGTTCCTAAGTACATTACAATAACAACTACAACAAAAACACCCACAATAAACATAACAACAACAACAACATCATAAAAAAAACCCACAAGTGCTACAATAACCTTATCAACAACAATTACAACAAAAACAACAACCACAACAATAAATAACCACATAACAAATAATAACAACCACAACCACATCAACAACCACAACAACAATAACCACCATCACCACCACATTAATAACCACAACCACCACCACAGACAAAGGTAGTTTAGACAATGTTACATAGAAATACCACCCCAACACAGACAGAGGCGTCTCCAACAACATACCCCCACGCGTATACAACATCCATCGGTCATGTCAGTTCAGGCAGCCACTATAGACTGAGTAAACACAACTAGAGTGTACCGTAAGAGTATAACCTATATATAACAAGTAACATAGGAGTATAACACGAATGTAACACAAATATAACACGAATATTTTACCAAACAAGAGATAGAGACTGAACCCAGCCTCTGTACAAACCCTTTACCGTAGAAACGAAAACAATGTAATTTTTGTAGCTACCTTAACGACTGTCCTACATAACAGTTGACGAAGACTAAAAGCAAAAAAAGAGTAAAAACAGAGTAAAAAAACAAAGGAGTAACTGAAAGAACTTAAGAGGAGGAGAGCTTAAACCACTTTTGTTGACATAAAACTACAGAAGGTGGAACACTTTTTGTCTTTCTTGAAAAATTTTATGCTTTTCAAACACCAAATATGCCTGTGTAGGAGGAGGAGGGAGGTGAGGGGAAAGGGAGGTCAGGAGAAGGAGGAGGGAGGTGAGGAGGAAGGGAGGTTAGGAGAAGGAGGAGGGAGGTGAGGGGGAAGGGAGGTTAGGAGAAGGGAGGTGAGGGGGAAGGGAGGTTAGAGAGAGGAGGTGAAGGGAGAGGCGGGTGAAGAGAGAGGGAGGATAGGAATAGAGGCAGGTAAGGGATAAAGAGAGGTGAGGGATAGAGAGAGGTGAGGGATAGAGAGAGGTGAGGGATAGAGAGAGGTGAGGGGAAAGACAGGTGAGTGATTAGAGACATGTGAGGGGAGAGGGAGGTGGGGGAGAGACAGGTGAGGGGAGAGGGAGGTGGGGGAAGAGGCAGGTGGAGGGGAAGAGGCATGTGGGGGAAGAGGCATGTGGGGGAAGAGACAGGTGAGGGGAGAGAGGCGGGTGAGGGGAGAGAGGCAGGTGGGGGGAGAGGCAGGTGAGGGGAGAGGCAGGTGAGGGGAGAGGCAGGTGGGGGAGAGGCAGGTGGAGGGGAGAGGCAGGTGGGGGAAGAGGCAGGTGAGGAGAGAGGCAGGTGGGGGAAGAGGCATGTGGGGGGAGAGGCATGTGGGGGGAGAGACAAGTGAGGGAAGAGACAGGTGAGGGGAGAGAGGCAGGTGGGAGGAGAGGCAGGTGAGGGGAGAGAGGCAGGTGGGAGGAGAGGCAGGTGAGGAGAGAGGCAGGTGGGGGGGCAGACAGGTGAGTGACAAGGTATGACACCTAGCAACACTCCGTCACACACAGAATGTCTCTCGCGGCATCATCGACATCTGGGGTTACTCAACAGGGACTCAGGGGCGGCCAAAACATCGACAGCGACCTACCAGTATATCGTTAAGTAATTTCTAGTATATCACGAGATGAGCAGTAGCGGCGTGGACCATCAACAGGGATCATACAGGTACAGTACACGCCCCCCCCCCCCCTAATGATGTCAGAGCTGGGGAGTCAAGGTGAAGGAGTGTAAACAGTTTGACAGTGTTCGATATGTTGATCAGCTGTTAAGATGTTTAGTACAGATTTTGACAGACGGTTTCTAAGAGTTAGCAGCCTAGAACCTGTAGCAATATTTAGGTGCTTCTCATTTAGTGCAGACATTGACATTGATGAAATTGCGTCTAAAATGGCATCATTGTTTAATATGAACATATCTGCAATAGAGAATGAAATTTTGACTCTACAAAACGACATTCAAATCAAATTCATGGCCTCAGATGGAAGATTTTGGAACCTACAATCCAAACTACACACTGCTTGCTGACGCCATGCAGTGCAAATCATCACATCACAAAAGTAAGTTCTTCCCCAGTACCGTTCTTAGGTGTATGATTATGTATTGAAAATTATATAAAGCATTATACAGTATGTACGTATTTTTATTTTATTTTTGGTCTCTCTCTCTCTCTCTCTCTCTCTCTCTCTCTCTCTCTCTCTCTCTCCACACCCTCACCTCTCCACACCCTCACCTGTCCACTCTCTCACCTGTCCACTCTCTCACCTGTCTACACCCTTACCTGTCCCACACCCTTACCTTTCCACACCTCACCTGTCTACGAGTACACCTTAACCTGTTTACACCTTCACCTGTCCACTCTCTCACCTGTCCATACCCTCACCTGTCCATACCCTTACCTGTCCCACACCCTTACCTTTCCACACCTCATCTGTCTACGAGTACACCTTGACCTGTCTACACCCTCACCTGTCTACACCCTCGCCTGTCTACACCCTCACCTGTCCACTCTCTCACCTATCCACACCCTCACCTGTTCACTCTCTCACCTGTCCACACCCCTCACCTGTTCACTCTCTCACCTGTCTACACCCTGACCTGTCTTCACCAGGTGTGGGGGGGGGGGGGGGGGATGGGGCCTAAACACCTCTGACAGGTTAAATACCCCTGGATAATGCCCGCCATGCCCACTCACTCTACTGCCCTCTAAAATCCCACTTAAGAGGCTTCTGAAACACACACACAAATGGCACAAAGTTACACTGAGACTCTACCTTGACCAAATACGGGTGGGTGGGTGGGTGGGTTAAAATTCATGCATAACACTTCATAAATCATCCCTCCGTCATGCACCAGTTCGTTAATGTATTCTTCTTGTTCTACTGTTATTTCCCCCTCTTCGTGACTACTTCTTCTCCCTCTCCCTCTTTCTCTTTTCATTTCCTTTTACCAATATCCGTCATTTAATTTCTATTTTCTTCTATTATCATATTAATTTCTCTCGTATTTGTTTCCTTCATTGCTGCCTGTCTGCCTGTCTGTCTGTCTGGATGTGTTTATGTGTCTGTTTATTTGTCTGTCTAGCAAGAGGTTCGTTGAATTTTACACAGAAATATTATTGAAATTCTCTCTCTCTCTCTCTCTATTCCTCACACCCTTTCTCCTCTCTTATCTACTACTTCCTCTCTCATCCCTGTCTTAGTCTCCCCCCCCCCTTCTTCCTCTGCCTCCTCGTCCTCCTCCTGGCGACTCGCTCTCCTTCCTCTGTTTCTGACGCCTCCAATCCCCTCCCCTCTATCTACCTCTTGCTCTTACTACCCCAATTCCCTACCTCCTCCCTAATCCCTCACAGACCTCACTTCCTACTCCTTCCCCCATCCCCTCCTTATCTCCTTTCCTAATCCCCTTCCTCTTACCCTCCCCCTCTTCCACTATCCCTCCCCCTACCCCTACTCCCCCTCCTTCCCCCTTCCCCCCTCACTCCATCTCGTCCCTCCCACATAGGCGAGCTCATCACCTTTCCAGACTTCAATAGCATTCCAGGAGGCGACCATTCCAGCGGGCAGGAGGCGGTCCTGGAAGCCCCTACGCCTGGAAGCAACAGATAAGGCCCCAATACACCTTAAGGGGCGGCCAGACCCTCAGATCTACGTAGCGCGGTGACCTGGACGCCAATTGTAAGGATGAGTGGTTAGACTCTAATGGGTTAATTCCTTGACAAGTGGACGACTATTCCTTATAAGATTTTCCCCACCAAGGTGTATTACGGGAGATGGGATGGAGGAGTGAGGGAGAGGGGGGGGGGAGGGAGGGTGAGGGGGGGAGGGAGGGAGGGAGGGAGGGTGAGGGAGATGGGAGAGAGAGAGTGAGGAAGTGTTCATAAAGGACAAGGAGAGAGAGGAGGAGGAAAGATGATAAAGCAAAGGTGAAGGGAGGAAGAGAACATGAGGGAGACGGGAGCCAAGGGGGAAACAAAAGGGGAAAGATGAGCAAGGGAAGGAGAAAGGTGGAGGAGAAGACGTGAGGGGAGGGGAGAGGAATATGGAAGGAGGGGAGAGGGGAGAGGAAGGGATGGTACAAGAGGGTAGGGAAGGAAAGGAGAGGGTGGGGAAAAGAGGAGGGGAGGGGATGGTACAAGAGGGTAGGAAAGGGAAGGAGGGGAGAGGGTGAGGCGAGAAGAGGGGAAAACAAGTGTGTGGGCGGAGATAGGTTGATGGAGTGAGGGAGTGAGTGCTGTAGCGTGGTGGGGGTGTGGTGGGAGTGGAGGGGGAAGGGATTAAGGAGGTGGTCAGCGAGGCGAAGGGAGGGAGGGGGGAAGGGGAGGGTTAGTAGTCAGACCAAAGGAAGAAGGAGGTTGTGTGGTGGAGTATGTTGTGGTTGTGGTGGAGTTATGTTGTGGTAGAGTATGTTGTGGTGGAGTATGTTGTGGTTGTGGTGGAGTTATGTTGTGGTAGAGTATGTTGTGGTGGAGTATGTTGTGGTTGTGGTGGAGTATGTTGTGGTTGTGGTGGAGTATGTTGTGGTTGTGGTTGAGTATGTTCAATTTTCTCTCAATCATAGACACAGTGTTGTGGTTGTATCCCTGTGGTCCTGAGCTGTGGTGGGGAGGAGGAGTGGGAAGGGGAGAGAAAGGGAGGGGGAGAAGGGGATGGGGAGAAGGAGGGGATGAAGGACAGGGGAAGAAAAAATGGATGAAGAGGGTGAAAGGAAGGGGAGTAATATATAATTATTGCAATGGTAATTTCTATCAACGTGACATTATAATAAGATATTAGGATCAATGAGGCGCCACCCTGGAGGAGCCACACTGGAGGAGTCACCCTGGAGGAGCCACACTGGAGGAGCCACCCTGGAGGAGCCACCAAAGAGGAGCCACACTTGGAAGAGTCACCCTGGAGGAGCCACACTGGAGGAGTCACCCTGGAGGAGCCACACTGGAGGAGCCATCAAAGAGGAGCCACACTTGGAAGAGTCACCCTGGAGGAGCCACACTGGAGGAGTCACCCTGGAGGAGCCACACTGGAGGAGCCACCAAAGAGGAGCCACACTTGGAAGAGTCACCCTGGAGGAGCCACACTGGAGGAGCCACCCTGCAGGAGCCACCCTGGAGGAGCCACACTTGGAGGAGCCACACTGGAGGAGCCACACGTGGAGGAGTCACACTGGACGAGTCACTCTGGAGGAGCCACACTGGAGGAGTCACACTCAGGACATCAAGCAGGAGCCACACCCGGAGGAGTCACTCTCAGGATATTAAAGAGGAGCCACACTCAGAACATCAAGGAAGAACCGCACTCAAGACACATGGAGGGAGGTAAAGAGCCACAGCTTGAGGTCCACACAGTGACGGTGGGGTTGCCTGGCCACACCCACAGCGGGGTTAGTGGGTGCGTTAAACCCCACAAAGGAGAGCCGCTCTTAACTTCAGTGTACCATCAACAGTTTTTCAGGTGGTGGGTAAAGGAGCCCACCTGGGCCGGCCGCCTCGCCCCACCTTAACTAGTTAGGGAGGTATGGCTGCCTGATGTCTTACTGTTTACTCTCCAAATGCGCAAAAACACACCGACGCTCACCTAGGCTTTTTGTCCCGGTCCTAATGCTGGGGAGCTGAGTAATGTTGCCTGCAATTAACTTCCGGCCCAACCACCACGGGTCACAAGGCTCACTCTCGCTAGTTCTGACTTCGGACAGGTAGTTTAGGTTTTTAAAGCATCCATTGTTTTAACGAGGTTTTAATACAAAGACGAGGCTTTGATGAGGTGCCAGGGAACGACGGGCGGCGGGCGAGGACGTGGCGGGGGCGGGTGGGCAGGCGGGGGTGGTGGAGGCGGCGGTGGGCGACAGGTAACGTCGTCCATCGCCAGGTACTGTTGAGGCAGCGCTACCGTAAACACAGCTACTTCCTCCTGGATGGTTTTACCTCCCAGACACACAAGACACCTCCTCCTCCTCCTCCGCCTCCCTCACCCCCCTCCCACAGTTGGGGGTGGAGGAGGTGAGAGACGGGGAGGCCGAGGAGCTGTACGGGGAGACAGGTAACCCAGACCCGAGCATCACTCCCACCATCACCCTCAAAGATTTCCCTCTCTTCTTCCTCAATGACTCTCCCTTCCTCCACAAATACTCTCCCTCTCCTCTTCCCTTCTTCCCTCCTCAATGATTTTCCCTCCTTCTTCCCTCCCTCCTTCACCTCTCTCAAAATACCCCAGAGGCCAGCTGGTGACACCTAGCGGACATAGTGAAGGTACTAAAATAGACAACACCTGCCGTCGTTATCACTTCTCACCTGTAGCATGACTCGTGTTTTTTTGTTTTAATTAACAGTATAATAATTACAGTTTTAAGTATTTGGATGGAAAAAATTCTCTCTCTCTCTCTCTCTCTCTCTCTCTCTCTCTCTCAGTAAACAAACGTCAACTAGATTTGTTTATTTGTTTGTTCTCGCATTGTTTGTCTTGTGGTGATGGAAACTATTATGATAGTTTATTATTATTATTATTAACAAGAACAATAACATACAAATAAATTCACACACACACAAACGTTACTATGTATACAGGGACCTATACCCATACACAAGTAGGTAAATATACATAGCCAGAACACGATAGGTCCATGTGAGGGCTGAGGCATAGGGAAGACTCTCAGTCATATAGGAACAAGAGTCGAGACAGTCAACACTTAGGAGACGGTCTGCCATGGAAGGATGTCGTGTTTGAGGATACTGTTATTCTACCTCTGTGTTGGGTTGTGTTATGTTGGGTTGGGTTGGGTTGGGTTGTGTTGCATTGTGTGTAGGTGAGCAGTGTTGGGTTGGGTTGGGTTGGGTTGTGTTGTGTTGGGTTGAGTTGGGTTGTGTTGTGTTGTGTTGGGTTGGGTTGGGTGTAGGTGAGCAGTGTTGTGTTGTATTGTGTTGTGTTGCATTGTGTGTAGGTGAGCAGTGTTGGGTGCAGGCTGAGCATACTACCGGTAATAAAGAGTTTGTAGTTTCTAAATGTACTTATATGCTAAAATAAAAGTGCATCCCAAAGGCTTGATATAGCACACTGAATACTAAAGCCTTCGGTACATAAAGAGGCAGAGCGTGGTTGGCACTGTACTAGACCGTCTTCATTTCCCCAACTGTAAAGGTAAGAGACCCATTCACAGGTCTAAAGGAAAACAGGAACACTTAGGCCAAAAGAGGAACTGAAGAACAAAAGGACATTGACTCTACTTAAGGCTATGACGCTGAGGACCAACACACGTCACTTTGTTTTGCTCAAGTAGAGAGACAAACGGCGACTGTAACCCAACACAACAATAAAGGAGGCTTTAACCAGGTGCCGGCGGCGTTAACTAAACATAACCCAAATACTATACAAGAAACGAGCCATTACAAGCGAACCCTCCTTAACTATTTCAACATGACATATTATCAGACACAAGACGGTGGCGGTATACAATATATAGGTCAGCCCTCTAAGTCAGCAAATAACCTTTCATAATATTAATCACAAGACGAAACTCATTGAGGCCGGAGACGCCATCTGGGGGAAAAAAAATACCCCCATAATAGGAATCTTTTTCTATTATTAATACAAGACACAGGGAACCTAATAGCCCTCAAAACGCTGACTAAGAATATGGGTCAGCCCTAAAAGCCAGCAGGAATCTTTGGGGCATGACAGTCTTATGACAAAAACCAATGAGGACGGAAATCCTATCCAAAGAATGCACTAAAATAACCCCATGACAGCCCCGAGCACTTACTGATGAGGTGATAGCCCAGTCTTTGTACCTGTGAGATGATGGTTGATTACCCTGATGACCCACACCTGGCTGGGGAGGGGGAGGGGGAGGGAGGGAGATGGGGGGAGGGGAGGTGGAAGGGGAAGGGAGAGGTGAAGGGGGAGGTCAAGGGTCAATTAGCAGGTCACAGGGGAAGACTACAGTTGAAAGGGGTTAGTTGGGAGGGGGTTGAAAGGGTCACACTCAAGGGGTTGAGGTAGAGGTTAAGGTTGAGTAGGTAGACACTGAGGGAGAATTAGAGAGAACACACACACACACACACACACACACAGGATATGTCTGGCGTCTCGGTAACAGCACAAGGCACTTACGGCCTCAGACATAAGCATGTGTCGTATACATCATTAACCAACAAAATTCTCCCCTTAGTGCAGGTACCACATAAGGACTAGAATGGCCTCCAATGACACAAATGTCTCGCCTTTATGGTCTTACAGTCGTGGGAGTGTTAGTTTCATTGCCATCCTTCTCTTGGTTCGAGGACGACTCCACTCTCTCTCTCTCTCTCTCACCTACTTTCTTCCTCTCTTACCTCTCATCTACCTCTTTCCTTCATCCACCTCCCTCTTCCTCCCCCACTTCCCTCTCCCGTCTCCTTCATCCACCTCCCTCTCCCTTAATCGTCTCTTCCATCCACCTCCTTCATCCTCTCTCTCTCCCTCTCCCTCACCCACAGGTGAAGACACAGATACAGGAAAAGATACAGGTACAGGTAAGAGTACAGGTGAAGATACAGGTAAGAGTACAGGTGAAGCTACAGGTGAAGCTACAGGTACAGGTAAGAGTACAGGTGAAGCTACAGGTAAGAGTACAGGTGAAGCTACAGGTACAGGTAAGAGTACAGGTGAAGCTACAGGTACAGGTAAGAGTACAGGTGAAGCTACAGGTACAGGTAAGAGTACAGGTAAAGCTACAGGTACAGGTAAGAGTACAGGTAAAGCTACAGGTACAGGTAAGAGTACAGGTGAAGCTACAGGTAAGAGTACAGGTAAAGCTACAGGTACAGGTAAGAGTACAGGTGAAGCTACAGGTACAGGTAAGAGTACAGGTGAAGCTACAGGTAAGAGTACAGGTAAAGCTACAGGTACAGGTAAGAGTACAGGTAAAGCTACAGGTACAGGTAAGAGTACAGGTAAAGCTACAGGTACAGGTAAGAGTACAGGTAAAGCTACAGGTACAGAGGATGTTTGTTGGTTCAGGTGTACTTTGCGGGTCCTAAAAATAATACAGCAAAATAATCCACGTTCTTAGTGCAGCAGTTTAAGCCAATTTGTGGTCGGGTTTAACGGGGCTTTAGGGGAGGTTTAACTCGGTTTAATGAGGTGTACACTTAGGTTTATCTGGGAATACATACATACATACATACATATATACTTTTTTCACCATCTCTCTTCCTGGTTTATTTATTTATGTCACTTTTATCTTTATTGTCTTGCGTCTGTTTCTTTCTTATTCTATTTATAGTTTTTAATTCAGTTTGTTTTTGTATATTACGTCTATCATCTTTATCACTGTCCTCTCTTCTTCTCCTCTTCCTCCCTGTTTTCCTCCTTTCTCCTATCTATCTTCTTCCTCCCGTCTCCTACATGTCTCTCTCTCTCCTCATCCCTCACATTATCTCCCTATGTCGTCCACTCGCTGCTCCTCCACCTTGGCACGACTGAGAGCTGATTAACAGTTTTTTGTACCTGTCTCTCTCACCTGTGTTTCTCTTGGCACTTCTTACCTCCCTATTGCCTTTCCTCACCTCACCTTCACTACCTGGTAAATTCCTCCCTTCTTTCTCCCTTTTTCTTTTATCTATTTACTTCCCCCTTTCAATTGGCTTCCCTCCCCCCCCCCATTCGCTCAAGTTTACCTCTAACTCTTACCTCTTCTCTTCCTTCCTTTTTTTATTCTTCTCTTCCTTTTCTCTATTCTCCTCTACCCTCTCTTCCTCTTCTCCTCTATCCTCCTATTCTTCGTCTAATCCACTATCCCCTTCTTCTTCTTCTTCTCTATCTTCCTCTTACTTTTCTCCTCTATCCTCTTCTCTCCCTCTCTGTTCCACTCCCTCTTCCTCTTATCAGGTCTCCTACTGCCTCCCCCTTCACCTCACACTCAATACCATCACATCCTTCCCTTAGGTAACACTCTCTACCTTCCTCTTCCACTTCCCTTTTCCGTTTTTCCTTTATCATATACAACAAACTCTTTTCCTTTACCCTTTCTTAAATGTTTTAGCCTCCCCTTCCCTTTGTGTCACCCCCCTTTTTCCCTTTCCCCTGATAACATGAGCTTTCCCCCACCTGAAAAAACCCCCCTTTCCACCTCCCCTAAACAACACCCCCCACCTTTCCCCTCCCCAAACAACACCCCCCCCCTTTCCCCTCCCCTTATCAGGTGTGTCTGCCCCCTCCCCCGTGTCACTGGTGCCAAACTTCTCACACTCAGCTTTTTTTTTTTTTTTTAACCTGAACAGCTCTGTCAATCCTAACCTTTTGTCTCTGTCTGTCTGTCAAGTCGATCATCTATCTTAATGCTACTGTTAAGCCAGCCTTCTGTCTTTTTTTGGGGGGGGGAGGGGGGATTTTTGTTGTTTCTGTCTATCTCTGTCTTAAAAAAAGGTCTATTTTGATGTCTTTTTTGTGTGTGTGTTCATGTTAGTCTCTCGTATGACCTTCCGTGTCAAGTTAGTCTTTATCTTCATCTATAGTCAAGAAAGTTTTCCCTGTCCGAATGTCTTGAAGGTTTCTTGAGCCACCTGTCTGTCTATATGTAGAGTCAGCTGTCTGTATTAATCATTTCTTGAACCACCTGCCTATATTAATGATTTCTGAACCAGCTGTCAGTATATAGGTAGAGCTAGTTACCTGTAGTAATGATTTTTTGAACCAGCTGTCAGTCTAGATCTCGAGTCAGCTGCCTGTATTAGATTTCTTTACCTGGGTGTTGAATGTCTTCTTGAGCCAGCTGTTTGTCTTGATAGCTTCTTGAGCCAGCTGTCTGTCTTGATGATAGTTTGTTCCAGCTGCTTGTCTAAAAGTCTTTTTTGAGCCAGCTACCTGTCTTGATAGCTTCTTGAGCCAGCTGTCTGTCTTGATAGCTTCCTGAGTCACCTGTCTGTCTTAATGGCGTCTTGAGCCAGCTGTTTATCTTGATGGTAGTTTGTTCCAGCTGCTTGTCAAAGTTGTTTTTTTTTGAGCCAGCTGCCTTTATTCCCCCCTTGTAAGACATATCACTTCCTCCCCAGTGTAAAAAGTCACCCCTTCCCCTAGTTCCACACCACCCTTCCCCTACCCTAGTACCACATCACCCCTTCCCCTAGTACCATATCACCCCTCCTCTAGTACCACACACCCCTTAGTATCACATCACCTCTCCCCTTGTACCACATCACCCCTCCCCTATTACCACCTCCCTCCTCCCCCTAGTACCACATCACCCTCGTGTGACAGGAACAACACTGGCACTGGTTGGTAATGCTCATTCAGCAAGACGCTAACTTACACCTGAGACCAACACCTGTTTTTTTTGCTCACACTAAATATATTCCTCCTCAACCCTACCTCTCCTTGGACACATGTGGCAGCCAAACCTCTCGAGTATTACCTTCCACCCTCTTGAGTATTACCCCCACCCCCCACAGTGTCGAGGTGAAGATATTAGCATAAAATATTACCAATATTCCTTGAGGATATAATACAATATTCGGGGAAGGGGAGTTACTGATGGCAAGAACAGGGGGAATACTTAGAATATTCTCAAATAGACAGTGATAATATTGACGACATGTTACCTCAATGACACAAAAAGACGCATTTAACTACAACAATAATAATAATAATAATAATAATAATAACAGCAGCAAAGTTAACATTTCTTGTAATTAGGTTAAACTGAATAATAAACAGTCAGTTAATACGAGTAATAATAATGTTAATACAAGTTAATTTAGTTAAGAATAAGAAGAAGAGTTAAATGGTCCAGCCAGAGTAATGTATTTCACTCAGACTCTGAAGTGTAGGATGAAGAGGAAGAGGAGAGGAGGAGGATAAAGAGAAGAGGGGGTATGTGGAGTAGAGAGAGAAGTGGAGGAAAAGAGTGGGAGGAAGAGGAGAAGAGAGGAAATAGAGATGAGGGGTGGAATAAAGAGGAGAGGAAGGAGATGGAGAAGATGGAGGAAAAGAAGGAAGAGAGAGGAAATGGAGATAGGGAGAGGGAGGAAACGGAGATAGGGAGAGGGAGGAAACAGAGAAGAGGGAGAGGAAACAGAGACGAGGGGGTGTGAGGACTAGAAGGGAAGGAAGAGGAGAAAAAGAGATTGAGGAGGAAGGCAAAGAGAATAGGTAGAGAAGGAGGATAAAGAGAAGTGGGATATGAGAAATAGAGAGGAGGAAGGGGAGAAGGAAGATAAAGGAAAAGGAGGAGAAGGAAGAATAAGGAAGATGAGAAACTAAAATAAAACAGGGAGAAACATGTAACCAACAGAAGTAAGGTAATACGGATGACCCAGGAACGAGTCAACACGAGTTATCCATCAGTCAGGTCAGGAGAGGCAGAAACTGGCCTGACTACAAGCAACCAAGTGTTACACAGCACAGAGCCCCATCACCACAGCGTCACCACCACACACGTTTCTCATTTATCACCGTTGCTTCGTAATTATCTTCCTGCTCTTTCTTCCCTTTCTTCCTTTCTAACTTCCTTACTTTCATTTCGTTTTCCTCCTCCTCTTTCTTACATTTTTAGTCTTTCTCCCTTTCTTTCTTTTCACTGTTTTATTAATTCCGTCTTGCTTCCCTTCTACAGTTTAAATTTCTTCTTCTTTTCTCCTTTTTCTTGTCTTCTTCCTTCCTTCGTCTTCCTCTATCGGTTCTCCAATACTCGGTCTTCTTCTTCTTCTTCACGAGTCGCTTACAACATAAACACTATCAGACCAGGTCAAGTGTTACCAACTATGAAACACACCCCCCTGACTCTGCCACTGTTGCCAATACGGACACAAACACAAGTGGTCAGGTTTAAGATAGAGAATAAGAAAGAAATAAAATAACACGAGAGGAACTGATAAAGAATGGAGAAAGGAAGGAAAACAAAGTGAAGTGAGAAGGAAAAAAAGACGAAGAACGGCAATAAAAGAGGAATAAACAGATACACAATGGATAGGGGAGGATTGATAAGAGGTGGATAAGTGATAATTGATAAAGAAGGTGGATAAGTGTAAATAAATAAATAAAGAATAAATTAATAAAATAAAAAATAGACAAAATGCGTTGAATAAAAAAAAACAACAAAGACAAAAATTGATAAGAAAAATGAAAAAAATAAAATAAACAGAAAAAAACGCTGATAAAAGTGAAATATCTTAAGAAGCTTGACCTTCCTCTCTATTTCTCTTTATCGTCATCTCCTTCATCTTCTTCTCCCTCCTTTCTTCTTCGTTTTCCTCTTCTTCATCTTATTTTCTCTTCCTACTCCTTATCCTTATCTTCTTTCTCTTCCTACTCTTCGTTTACTTCATCTTCTTCTACCTCCTCCTCCCCTTTTTCTACCTCTTCCTCCTCTCCTTCTCACACCCACCAGAACAGATCAGCTCAACACGGGCAGGAAATACGGAGACTTCAGGGACACGCCAGGCATGTCCCGTGTAAACCCTGGCGTGTAGGACAAGTAATCACACGGTTTATGTTACCTCTCACCCCCTACCCCTTGTATCCCTCTACCCCCCCCCCCCCTACCCCCTCTATCTTGCTTATCGTGAGGGAAACTTTTGGGGGAAGGGGGGGTAGGGGAAGGAGGAAGGGTAGGGTTGAAGGAAGGAAGGGGAGGGGGAGAGGGGAGGGAAGGAAAGGGGATGGGGAGAGAAGAATAATCTGACTCTCTCTCACACACACCCACCTACCTGGGCTGATTCTCTTAGCTTCAACAACGACAAAAATAAAAAATAAAAAAAAATTCCAGTTCATTCTATTCGTTGTATTCCCTCATTTGATTCTATTTTATCTTATTTATCATTATTCTGTTATTTTACTTTATTCATTCTGTTTCTTTTACTTGTATTATTTATTATCTTATACCAATTTCATCTTATTTATCATTTGTTTTTCTATTATTTCATCTTATTTTAATCTGTTAGTGACCTTGTAATATATCTGGTCCACATACCTTTAAATATTTCACTAAGTTATCGTTTATATGCAAGTGCCACAGACAGACAGACTATTATTTATCGAATTATCTGTTCCTTCTGTCTGATATATGACCAACCTGTCCTATCCTCTTCCACATGAAGTAATCCATCCCATCATTCCTCTTCCACATGAGGTAATCCATCCCATCATTCCTCTTCCACATGAGGTAATCCATCCCATCATTCCTCTTCCACATGAGGTAATCCATCCCATAATTCCTCTTCCACATGACCAAACTGTCCTCTCCCACACGAGGTAATATAACCCATCAGTCAACACCATCAACAAGATGCTCCCGACGTGGGGCTACAACACGATCAGGGGAGTAATAAGCCGTGATGGGCACCTGGCATAGCGAGAGGCACATGACGGGGTGTTTACATGTGAGTCCGACATCATGTTGGCACCTCAACCGGTCGCACCTCTTGAGTCGCCCGCCCGCCCGCTCGGCCCCAGGTGCGTCAATGAGCGCGGGGGACGTTCGGGGAAACACTCACACGGTTATGTATACATGAGTCGAGGACGGTGGGAGTCAGGGGCTGGCTTACGTCAACTCACTCCTCCTTGTAACACTCTACTCACGCCTACATCAACGTGAGAGGTAGTGGAGGGATTGATGTCACCTGAGAGGGATTATTACCACGTCTTTAAGAGGATTCAACACGACTGGCAAGTGACATGAGGGTTTACGTCACCCTGTCAACCCTGTTGGTTTAAATGTATAAAATTATGTGTGTCATATGCTGTTATGTGACATCTTGAAGGAGTCTCTCTCTCTCTCTCTCTTTCTCTTTCTCTTCTCTCTCCACTCACACAAGGTAGCTGGCCAGGTATGAACTGTCACGTCCCACTAAACACCACACTGTGACATGACTGACAAGCACTGCAGCCATGACAGACAGACAGACAGACTTAGAAAACGATAAAGAGACAGACATGAAATAAACAATTAGCCAAAGAGACAAATACACAAACTGGTTAACTCACACTAAAACACAGAATTAATTACACTGAAACTCTACCTTAACTAAATACGTTCCCTTAACACCAGTCAGGATTATAATCTTTCGAAAAACAAAAATAAAAATATTCTCATTATATTTGGTGGTAAGTGAATAAGGAAGGAGAGAGAGAGAGAGAGAGAGAGAGAGAGAGAGAGAGAGAGAGAGAGAGAGAGAGAGAGAGAGAGAGAGAGAGAGAGAGAGAGAGAGAGAGAGAGAGAGAGAGGTGATAAACCCCAGGTACACGAGATACAAGGCGCTGGAGAGGTCAGGGTCTTCAACCTAAGGAAAATAAAGCTTAAATCCCCGCTCCGTTTAGTGTCAACAGCTGGCTCTCACACTAGAGGGAGGGACCTCGTATGGTGCACGGCTGTTTATACTCCATGTTGCAAGGGCATGTGGCGCATGTTGCAAGACTGTGCTTACTGTAAATGTGTGTATTTCAAGGGTATACGGCACATATTGGTAGTGTATGTTGATTGTATGTACGGCATATATTGCAAGGTTAGGTGACTCCGATTATCAGGTGACCCCCATCATCAGGTGACACCCCATCATCAGGTGATCCCTATCATCAGGTGATCCCCTATCATCAGGTGATCCCTATCATCAGGTGACCCCTATCATCAGGTGACCCCCATCATCAGGTGGCTGGGACGCCCTGAAGCACTCGTGGTGAACTAATATTTACCTTGGCGTGGTGGGGGGGAGGAGCGGGGCTGTCGTCGCTTCATAGTGTGTGGTCCGCCAGTGCAATCAAACAGTGACCGTGTGTGTGTTTGTGTATCTGGCACTGCCCTGTGGGGTAGACGGGGCTGGTAGTGACCTAGGGGATATGGAGAGAGGAGTGGCACTGGCCTAGGGGCTAGAGAAAGGATTGGCATTTCCCAAGAGAGGTGGTGGCACTGCCTTGTGAAGGGAGACTAAACTGGCATTGTCCTAGACGAAGCAGGGAACTGGCACTGACCAAGGGAGAAGGCGTGAGGACTGGCAGTGACCTAAGGGGTGGGAGAGAGAAACAGCACTGGCCAGCAGGGAGAGTAAATATACAACAGGGAGAATATAGATACAGCAGGGAGAATAAAGATACAGCAGGGAGAATAAAGATACAGCAGGGAGAGTAGAGGTACAGCAGGTGGTTGGAGCTCACGGGAGTAAATTGGACCCAACTTAGGATCATTGAGGTGTGTGTGTGGGGAGAGGCAGAGAGTACAAGCCCGCACCTGAGCTTAACCGCCCCACGCCCCTTGCTCGACCTCCCCACGCCCACGCCAATACATGTCTGTACTACGCCCATCCTAACCCCGCCCACGCCCGTCCTAAGTCCACCCAGGCATATTATCAGTTATTATTGTTATTATTATCCGCTTATAAGGTCGTCAACTGAGGACCGTGGAGTGAGGTGGCCAGTCTTAGTGACGGATGGGGACAAAACGGGCGCGGGACCGTGTGTATGGGCGTGGGATAGTGGGCGTGCAATGGCGTGTATGGGGTAGAAAGGGTGGGTGATGGTGTGTGTAAGCTTACTCCCCCGCCTCCCTGAATCCTCCACCATCCTAACTCCTTCACTCCCTCACCTCCTTGACTCCCCCACCTCCCTCACTCCTTCTCCCTTAATCCTCCTCCTCGCTAACTCCCCCCCCCCTCTATCACTCCCCGCCTCCCTAAATCCCCCTCTTCCCTCACCATAAACTTAACCCCAGATTAATATTCTTTATTTTTGTTCTAAGACTCTTCCTGCTTACTTAGCCCGCGGGGTCATTAACTCTCCCTTAATGAGGCAACAGCCCATTAACCACCTAACTGATAGAAGCTAATTAGTCTCGATACAAAGGAGAAGTCGAGACCCTTTATGATGAAGGTCTCTCTCTCTCTCTCTCTCTCTCTCTCTCTCTCTCTCAAACCTAACCTAACCATTATGGTCATCATACACCTGCAGGAGGAGGAGAAGGAGGGTAAAAAGAGGAGCATATGAAAGAGGAGGAGGCAGAGGAAGGTGAAGGGAAGAGGAAGAAATGAAGGAAGGGGAGGAGAAGGAAAATGAGTAGGTAGATGGAGAAGGAAAGGGAGTAGATAGAAGGAGGAGGAAGAAGGAAAAGAAGTAGGTAGAATGAATGAGGTAGGCGGATGAGGTGGAATGGGGAAGGGTAAAACAGAGTAAGGAAATACCTACCACACCTGTAATAATTAATAATAGACGGGTTTACACCTGAGAGAGACGGACTGCACGGATTTCCCCAGTTTGAGATGACAACCTTACTTTACTTTACCTTACCTAACTAATTTCTTAACATTTTGACAACCTTCTTTTTTTAGACAACATATTTACCATTTTTTCACAATCTAAAAGACCCAATAAAAGTCACACGTCCAGGAGGCAACACAACAGACCAAGATTTAATTAGTCGACATTGAGGGGCGGTGAGACAGATACCATATCGTCCACTAACACACACACACGACCATCTAACCAATCATTTACCTTCCCTCAACAACGTCAAAATAAAAGTAAAAATAAATACAAAAAAACGAAGAATTATAACGAGAAAAAAAAACAAACGAGAAAACAAAAAATAAAAGCCCTCATCGTACATCTTATCCCCGACAAAAAACAAAATCACGATTCTGTCAAGAAATTGCGATTTTTTTTCTCTCTCTCTCACGACGTAATCCACTGTCTCGTGGGAGATATTTACGAGACCTTATTTGCCAAGGAAGATACTTCACGCCACGTGACTGAGGGAAAGAGAGAGAAAGTGTTCACGCCACAGACCGAGGCACGTACAGTACACACCTACCGTACCTGTCCCTTTTATAACTATAAATCCAGATTGTGGGATGGAGTTTTGTTTTTGTGTAATGAAAAAGTGTTTGTGTGTGTGTGTGTCCCTCTCCCCAGGTGTGTTGAAGGGCATCTTCTCCTCTGTGTGTTTTCTCTACCACCTCCTCACTCATACTCTCTTCCACGTATCAGGTTCCGGCAGGTGAAGGTGGCAGACGGCTTAAGACGGCAGGTGTAGGAGGAAGGGGTCACCTCAAGGAGACGATATAGCCACTGCTGGATGATACACCTGGGGTCGGGGCAGCAGGTGTGGGGCAAGGTGTCGGGGCGCGGGGCTACACCACAGGGAGGTACCTGGCGGAGACGTAAGTGTCGGTGCCACACTCCTGCTGGTTTATGGCGCCAGGTGCAATCACGCCCTGACTCTCTCACCACACCCTGACTCCCTCACCTTACACCACCATTCACCACACCCTGACTCCCTCACCTTACACCACCAACACCTCTCACAACATACTCTCTCTCTCTCTCTCTCTCTCATTTCTTTTATTTCCTCTCCCTTTCCTATTCAATCTTTCTCTTTCCCTTGTTACTATTCCTTCTCTGTTCTCATTCCTACTCGCCCTTCCTCTTTACTCTCCCTTCCTTTTACTCACCCTTCCTCTTTACTCGCCCTTCCTCTTTACTCTCCCTTCCTCTTTACTCTCCCTTCCTCTTTACTCTCCCTTCCTCTTTACTCACCCTTCCTCTTTACTCGCCCTTCCTCTTTACTCGCCCTTCCTCTTTGCTCGCCCTTCCTCTTTACTCTCCCTTCCTCTTTACTCACCCTTCCTCCCTACTAAGCCCATCTCCCTACCAATCACCCTCTTTACTCACTCCTCTGCACTACCCCCTACTCACTCCTTACTCATTCATCTCCCTCTCCCTGCTACTCTTGCCCTCCCCCTCCCTCCTACCCTCCCTTTTTCTCTCCCTCCTTCCCTCCATATTCACGACCGTCATCACCTGAGTTAATGCTTCTCTTCTTTTATGATGAATATATTACACACCCGGAGACTAGAGCTTGTGAGTCACCGTACCTCCCTCACCTACCCCCCCTCCTCTCCCTCCCTCACCTACCCCCCTCCCCTCCCTCCTCCCTCCCTCACCTACCCCCCCCTCCTCCTCTCCCTCCCTCACCTACCCCCCTCCCTCCCTCACCTACCCCCGCTCCCCTCCCTCCTCCCTCCCTCACTTAACCCCCCTCCTCCCCTCCCTCCTCTCTCCCCCACCTACCCCCCTCACCTACCCCTCCCCTCCCTCCCTCACCTACCCCCCCCTCCCCTCCCTCCTCTCTCCCTCACCTACACTACCTCCTCCTCCCCCTCACTCCTTCCACCCCCACACTCACTCCACCCCCACACTCACTCCACCCCCACACTCCACACTCACTCCACCCCCCACACTCACTCCACCCCCACCCCCACACTCACTCCACTCCACACTCACTCCACCCCCACACTCCACACTCACTCCACTCCACACTCATTCCACCCCCACTCTCTCTCACTCTATTTTCTACATTTACTGAGACACACAGTTGAGAGAAGGAGAAACATATGTGAGAGATGTAGAGACATAAGAGAAGGAGAACCACAAGTGAGAGAAGGTGAGGCACGGGTGAGAGAAGGTGAGACACAGGTGAGAGAAGGTGAGGCACAGGTGAGGCACGGGTGAGAGAAGGTGAGGCACAGGTGAGAGAAGGTGAGACACAGGTGAGAGAAGGTGAGGCACAGGTGAGAGAAGGTGAGAGAAGGTGAGGCACGGGTGAGAGAAGGTGAGGCACAGGTGAGAGAAGGTGAGGCACAGGTGAGAGAAGGTGAGACACAGGTGAGAGAAGTAGACACGTGAGAGACAGGTGATTCATTCTCAGTGTTCTCCTCTCCTGAGTCCGGATTATGGAGAGAAGGAAATGATTGGTATTAGATGAGTCAGCTACACGTAAGTCAGCCACAGGTGAGTCAGACACAGGCGAGTCAGATACAGGTGAGTCAGATACAGGTGAGTCTCTCTCTCTCTTACACACACACACACTCATTACCATCGCCACACACACACCATAAAGCAGCAGGTGAAGGTGTGGAACAGGTAACACAGTTCATTCATTCACTCACACAAAACACACAGCTCAGACACACCACTAGTAAACACATCTCTCTCTCTCTCTCTCTCTCTCTCTCTCTCTCTCTCTCTCTCTCTCTAATCACTTCATTCGGTCATCTTAATGGTACATCTCCTGACAGCTACTGGGCGTTTCTTACTGAACTGTGTCAATATTCCTGTCGTAAATTTAGACTGTGTGAGACTGTGTTAGACTGTGTGAAATTGTATTAGACTGTGTGAGACTGTTAGATTGTGTTAGACTGTATGAGATTGTGTTAGACTGTATGAGACTGTGTTAGAGGAACAAGGGAAGAGAGAAAATAGAATAAATGGATAAATTAAAAACTGTGGTCCCCAAAACAGGACATAATGAAGGAAAACAAAATAAAATAAAACAATTCGACAATGTTTAAAGAGTTGGGCCGTAGTCATCAACCCTCAGACGGGAGAATGACGCCATCTTTGACTGACTGGCTGACTGAAAGAGGATAAGAGTAAGTTCAAAATAGGAATAAATAGGGAGAGAATGAGTAGGGTGAGGATGATTAGGGTGTGAGACAGATGAAAGAAGCAATAGTGTTGAGAAGCTGAGACACAATTCAATGAAAGGTAGAAGAAAGAATAAACAACATAACGAATAAACAGAGGGAGAGAATAAACAAGATGAGAAACACAATAACAAAGAGAGAGATACGAAGGCGTGGGGGGAGAGGAAGGGAGGGAGAAAGGTGAATGATGAATGAGAGACAGCAACACGGTGATAGCCAGGTGATGAGGTACCCCCGGACAGGTGAACAGACAGACAGGGAACACACGGCAGCAGGTGTATAGCGGAACAATTATGGAGGTGGGAGTGGAGAGGGAGATAAAGAGAGTGGGGGAGAGAGATAAAGAGAGTGGGGGAGAGAGATAAAGAGAGGGGGAGAGAGAAGGAGGGTAAGTATACCTTTTAAGCCAAGATGGGGGGAAGGAAAGGAGGGGAGTGGGGAGAAGAGAGGGGGGGAGGTTTGAAGGAGCCACCGCGCCGCCACTCAGGGATTTGTCGTCGGGGTGACATTAATTGCTACATTATAGTGGTGTGTTCTGTAGTGCAATGGTTGTTTCTGAGCGTCTCTTCCTCCTCATCTTTCTTCTTCTCTTGTCCTTTCTCTCTCTCTTTCCTTCTATTTATAATGTTTTCCTTCCTCCTATCTTTTATCATTCATTTTTTACCTTTTAGTTTTTACTGTTTTTCTTCTTCCGCTTCTTCCTGTCTGCTATTTTTCCTCTTCCTCCTCTTCCTGTCTGCCATTCCTCTTCCTCCTCTCTGCTATCCTTCTTCCTCCCCCTACTCCTCCTCCTAATCTCTTCTCTAGAGGGGTTTAAACAGCAATGTCCAACTATATGGCCTGGTAAGAGAGCAATTCTCAACTCACATAAATTTCAAGGAAAATATTGTCTAGCCAAGTCTCCCCTGATTAAAGAAAACGACCCTCTCTCTCTCTCTCTCTCTCTTAGTATTTAACTCGGTCTAAAATACTCATTACCGAACCCCGAATCCCTGAACTCCGAACCCCTGAACTTTGAATCTTTGAACTCCAAATCCTCAAACTCCGAGTCCTTGAACTCTGAAACCTTGAATTTCGAATCTTTGAACTCCGAATCTTTGAACTCTGAATTCCTGAACTCCTCTCAACTCTTAAACCCAGAATCCTTAAACTATGAATCCTTGAACTCCGAACCCCTGACCTCCTAACGCCCAAATCCCGTGGAGGTTCGGAGTTCAAGGATTCGTTGCTCAAGGATTCAGAGATCCATGAGTTCAGAAGTAGGATTCAGACTGATGGTATAATATAACTCTCAGCAGGTTAATGGGCAGTGTCTAATGGTAATGGGAGCTAATGAGTGATGGTTGGTTAATGGGTACTCGTGGTTAATGAGCACTAGTGGTTAATAGGCACGAGTGGTTAATGGGCACTAGTGGTTAATAGACTCAGGTTAGTGGAGCTCTGGTTTAATCTGTGTCAAGGCATGAACGGTAAGAGGTAATGGGTATTAATGGGGGTGGTGGTGGGTAATGGGGAATAGAATAATGGGTAGTAATGGGGGTGGTGGCGGGTAATGGGGAATAGAATAATGGGTAGTAGTGGGGGTGGTGGGTAATGGGGAGCAGAAAATAATGGGTAGTGGTGGGTAATAGGAAGTAGTGAGTAATGGGTGGTGATGTGATATGGGGAGCAGAGAGTAATGGTAGTGCTGAGTAATGGAGAGGAAGGGGGGGACACCTACCTGACGAAGGGGGGTGAGGAAGACAAGGAGAGAGGGCACGAGAGGTAGGAAGGTAGAAGGGGAGAGGGGCGGAGGGGGAAGTGAAGGAGGGTGGAGGATGGTGTGAGGGGAGGAGGTGGGCTGGGGAGGGGAGCACTAATGCCCCCCTCACCTGGTTTATTGTGGCAGCTGCGCCCTCACGGCTATTGTGGTGCTGGGTGTGGTGGTGGTGTGGTAGGGAGAGGGGGAGAATAATGGCTATAGGAGGGGTTCTGGTGGTGGTTGGGGAGGAGAAGTTGGGGAGAAGCTGGGAGGTGAGGGATACAGTTAGTTATGTGTGACTGTAACAGGTAGAGTGACCAGACTGTTGTTGGAGAGGGTGAAGGGTGGACGTACTGCCAAGGATGACCAGAGGAACACCGATTAATGTGTCCCTGTTATATACAAGAGAGGTGACATCAGCGGACATCAGGAGGCTGGATGGTTATGGTACTGTGGTGGGGATGGGGAAGGAGGAGGAGAGGGGGGATGGGAGGGGGAGGTGAGGGAAAGAGGGAGGGGAAGGTGACCTGATGGGTGTGCTACTGAGGAGAGTTTCATTATGCAGGTCATTACGTTAACATCATGAGGCTGCTGTCGTCTGCCCGACTATCTTGTAGTCACCATGAAGACCGTGATAAAACTCCGCATCAAAAAGACATGACACATTATCCGCGTGGAGGTAAGTACTGTAGCTCGGCTGTACACGTCGGAGCTGGTCACAAGTCCCATATTATTTAGAGTAAAACACAATAACTCTTTCCTAAGGTCTGACGTACAGTATGGTAGTCGTCAGTGTAGGTACGAGCTTAACCCCCGTGTGGGTGACAAATATCCCACATGTCTTTCATCTTATAATATCTCTATCTCTTTCTGTTGACCCCAAAATAGAGGGACAGACCCATATTTTTGTGGCAGGTTGTGGGCACGGTAGAGGCAGGTGGGTGAGTTAAGACGGTGTGCGAACTTTCACAAATACTGAGCGTCAGGTATATAGCGGCCCACAAATACTAGCGGGCAGGTAAACACATCTAACTTGTCACGCCCCGCTGATATCCTTGCATTCATCCCGTCCCAGAATTTTAATATTTACAAGACGACATTTTCCCTTCCCCCCTTAAATTCTCTACTTCAAAGACCGTCCTCAAAACTTAATTTCCACAGGGAAATTTTATTGGATTTTCTCTACGGGACAAAGATTGTGATCTCTTTAAATTACGATGAATGTGATCATATTGTTAAAACCACAGCGGTAATAAAGTGTCGGTTCTCGGAAGTATAGAGCTCCAGGCGGCAACAACGGGGACAGCTCAAACAGGTCCATCAGATAATCATTTATGCCTTAACATCATCACCAGAAAATCTCACTCAACTTTAAATACCTTGATAATAATTCCCTTTTCTCATAGTCAATCATGTCTACCTCTAAACCAGGATATAATCACATAATAATCTCACAAGTGTATCTAACGCGAGTAAATTTCTACAAAAGTTTTCCTCCCGACAAACGTACACCAGCGCCACATTTATATAACACACCTTGGCTCCAACACCTGTCAAATTTTTACCTATTATAAACACTGGGGAAAGCTGCTGTAGTGTGGGTGTTTTGTTTAACCGCTGCATGGTCCGCCTTGTGACCTGTAACAAACAAACATATAGACAGACAGACAGGTGTGTGTACTCTCTCTCTCTCTCTCTCTTTACAGCGTCTTCACCACACGTGTTTGTATCGTGAGCTGAGATCCAGTCTGTGTGCCTTATTTTTTGGGTAATAAAACTAGGTGATCATTTCAGACAGACAGACACATACATACATACATACTGTACATTTATGCTCACAAGCTCTGACACAAGTTTTTTACAGTTAAAATTACTCAACTGACGGAACACTGGCACACACACACACACACACACATACACGCACACACACACGCACACACACACACACACACACACATCTATGTATGACGGCCGCCCCCAAGCCATGGAATTTAAGCTGCGTCACACAGTTCTATGAATACTAATCCTAACTGACTGACTGATTGACTGACTGACTGACTGATCAACACAGTACAATGCAACACAGCCTATAACACTATACAGTACAACACAAACGATGGAACACAACACAATAAAATACAACAAAACAACAACAAATTATTTAAAACAACACAACACCTTAACGCAACACAATAAAACACAATAACTCAACACAACACAAAGTACGAAAACTCAACACAAAACCATACAAATGAACACAACCAAACTAACACAGTTCACTACAACACCGCCAGATGGCACCATAACACACCACGATACATCACACATACCTCAGCACCACTGCAGAACGACGTTACTATAAACATCCCCCTGCCAACAAACTTTAACCAACCAGCACCATAATAAACACCATCACCACGGGTCACCACCACCACGGGTCACCATCACCACGGGTCACCACCACCACGGGTCACCATCACCACGGGTCACCACCACCACGGGTCACCATCACCACGGGTCACCACCACCACGGGTCACCACCACCACGGGTCACCATAACCACCACTACTAAATTTTCCCAATTATCTGACGTCAGCAAAAGCCTCTTCTCCCTACCTTAAATTATGTCTACTGAGGCTAAAACAATGTCTACTTTTCGTGTATACAAACTTGTGTGCCGGTGTGACCAAAGGTTGTAGCTTAGGTGTTGATCTCCTCTTGATTACTTAGCATTCAGCAGCTAGTGGGCTGCTGGTCTACTGCCTTGATAGGTTGTTGGTCTACTCCCTTGATAGGTTGTTGGTCTACTCCCTTGATAGGTTGTTGGTCCACCTCCTTAACAGATTGCTGGTCCACTCAAGGGTTGTTCCACGGGCAGTGTACTTAAAACTATAACTAAATATACAAGAGCAAGTACTATACACAAGGGCAAATGTACAATGGATGATGTACACACAACCCAGAAAGTATCTTTACGGCAAGGTCCGATGAATCTCAGAGTGAACACTGCGACTCCTGTTCTCTCGGTGGGAATGTCAAAATCCTCCGTCCGTTGTGCTTATATAGCTCTTTGATTATGTGTACAAGGACCAGTAAACAAGGGATTAGTCTGCATACATGGTGCAAACTCAATCCTCAGCTCGAGAATCGAACCCGGGACTCATTGTTTGCGAGGCGAATATTTTACCACTGAGCTATGGAGTAACTTGAGCAAATATTATACAAAAACTCCTTTAGTACAACAATTCAACCTAATACAACACACAGAAATATAACCTAGCATACTTTAAAAACAATACAACACATCACAACACAATACAACACATCACAACACAATACAACACATCACAACACATCACAACACAATACAACACATCACAACACATCACAACACAATACAACACATCACAACACATCACAACACAATACAACACATCACAACACATCACAACACATCACAACACATCACAACACAACACATCACAACACAACACATCACAACTATAAACACATCCTTTAGAGTCTCAATGTCTCTCCAAGGTGTTCGGGAGGAGCGAGAGGAGTAAATCGAACAGTCTTGATCGCAATTGGATCTTCACGCTCCTCCGTCCACGAGCCGCGAGATGGGAGTCGAACCGGAGTATCGAGATAATGAACCACGCTCTCAAGCTGTGGTTGTTGACGTGGTTTAAGAGGAGGGAAGGGGGAGGGGAAGAAGGAGGGGGGAGGGAAGAAGGAGGAAGGAGGAAGGGAAAGAATATGGGAGGGAAGAAGGGAAAGCGGAGGAGGGAGAGAATGAAAGAGGAGGAGAGGGAAATGGAGGGAAACACGGGGGAAGGGAAGGAATGAAGGAGGGAGGGAAAGAAGGAATGAGGGAGGGAATGAAAGAGGAAGGGAAAGAGGGAAGGAAGAGGGAAAGGCGGGGGTAAAAGGAAGGAAAGGAGGGAAAGAGAAAAGGCGTTTACAGTCAATATAATGAAATTGGTTTTTTTACAATCTTTAGTCATCTCAATGCCCTTCTTTACTGACCTCACGGATAATGTTTAACCCTGTAGGGATATTTCTTCTTCCCTTCTTCCAATACGACTCATCATCTTAGGAGCCAGACATAAAACCAAACCCCTCGCTTCCACAGCTTATGAACAACACCGTCACTCTCGTTCACTGGTCCATATGGGATTCGTTTATCCGGTATACAATCACGAGTCATCGGTTCATTAGAGTGATTTGGTTGTGCATAATAAGATTCGAACAGGATTGAAGCGTGTTTTTTTTTTATAAGCTTCAAAAGGACCAGGTCGAAGAGGGTGGTCACGAATTGCTCAAAGGTGTGTTAGTAAGGGAAGTGGTCTTGAGTCGGACATGTATTAGACCTGAGAGGTAGTTTAGTGGTTATGTTAAACGACACTTGATAAAACATCCCACAAGTGGTGAAAATATCCATCAGTTTGGTTAGGAAAGGCGTTAAGTGGGTTGTATAAACGTATCTAAGGAAGGAAGGAAGGAAGGAAGGAAGGAAGGAAGGACCAAAAGTAAATGTTATAGAGACGAGATGATACGCTACAAAAGTATCACAAAATACCAACAACAACGACAATGGCCACACTACGACCTTCACCACCAACTACAATCCCAACCACTTGAAGAATCCACGCACCACTAGCCCGGGGGACCACTTAACTCCACACCTGGCCACATCACTTCCCTTTTTACCGGTAATTAACCTGAGAAATTAACACATGGCCCGGTATGCTCCACAGAGTGTCATTTTGGCAGACCGGGCCATCTCATCCGTTCACCGGCCCTGGCATTTGATTTTCGTGTTTACAAGAGAGAGAGAGAGAGAGAGAGATCTTTCTAATACAACTAAACGTACACACACACACACACACACACACACACACACACACAAGGGTAAATTTTATGGGGGAACAACTCAGCTAAGATAAGGATCAACAGACTTATCTCGTCGACTATCAGGGAACATCTGCTGTAATTCTCCTGCTGTCTCTTGCTGCAATGCTACTGTGTTCTGCTCCGTGTTTATGATACAGTACTGTTCTTCAGCTGCAGTGACGTTGTTTATTCCAGCAATGTTATATTCCGCTGCTGCAAATCTTCTGCTGTGCAACGATGCTGTGTTCTGTTGTTTCCTCATCCTGTAATACTTCCGCTGTCAACTGCTGTGTCTTGCTGTAACTACGATCTTCTGCTCTGTTCTAATGCTACGATACTTCTGCTTTACTTTGCGGTACTGCTAAGCTGTTACGATACTTTTGCTGTCTACTGCTGTGTGCTGTTGTTGCTGCACTACTGCGTTACTTCTGCTGTGAGGCCAAAATACACTCGGGAATTTTAACTCACAGAAACTATATAAAACTTTGGATGATTTAGCTGACACTTAAATAAAACTATACCAACTTGGGGTACCTTAGCTGACACAAGTAAGGCTATATATTACACCTGTGTATCTTAGCTGACACAAGTAAGGCTATATATTATAACTTGGGGTATCTTACCTGACAAAAGTTATATTATTACACCTGTGTATCTCAGCTATCAGACCCTAAGTAAAGAGGATAATTAAGAAAAAATAAACAATAATAATTTCCACCACTAAATATTATTCCCCTAGTTGACAACCTAACCTAACCTAACCAACCTAACCTAACCAAACCTAACCTAACCTAACCTAACTCAACGAAGAGGAGAATAACAGAAAGAGAATAATTTCACCCATAAAAAAAAAGTAAAAAAAAAAAACAACATTACGTGATTAAGTACAAATGTGAAATGAGAATCACCTGTTGGGAAGATGGAAAGAAAGAGGGTAAGGTGATAAGAGACGAGGACAAAGGGAACAATAAATGGTGAGAGAGGTGAGCCAAGACACCCACCGATAACAAGGTAATTGTTACTCTCAGGTGTAGGTCTAACTATCTGCCTCCATCACCACCACCAGTAACTTCAACACCACCAATACATCTCCACCACACATTCACCTCCAACACAACCAAGTCATGCATCTCCACCACCACCACCTCCACTAGCATCATCACATCATCATCAAGACCAACACACCACCATACCTCTATCACCACCACTACCACACCTTCACCACCACCACTTTTCACCACCTCCGCTTTACACTGTCACTGTTAGACGATCGGAATCTGTCTGGGCCTCGATTTATGTTTGCTATATACAACTTCACACCGTCAGAGGGATCGGAAGCTACCTAAAAGTTCCTATACGTGCCTCTGATACCGCTCTGTCTACCCGTTAACAGGATCGAAATCTACCTTGGTGTCTCGGTACCTTCGTTTATACTTCTCTAGCTACAAGTTAAAAGAATCGAAACCTATTAAAGCCTTGTTATACTTTCACTTATACTTTTCTATTATCTATACTTTACTACTTTATGGAACCAAAATTTAAGTTAAGAAAAAATAAAGTAAAATTTATCGATGATTCTATATAACTAATAGTATGATGTGTGTGTGTGTGTGTGTGTGTGTGTGTATGTATGTGTGTGTGTGTGTGTGTATGTGTATGTGTGTGTGTGTGGACTCATACTCAGATAAACAGGTAACTTAACAAGGTGTGCACAGCATTTGGTCTTTAAGCCGCCACTGAACCCCGAAAACATTCCCACCACTTTCAATGTTTTTTTTGTTTTTTTAAGTTAATTTATTTTTGTTGTAGAAAAAAAATAACGCTTACAATATCACTCACTAACACTTAAGACCACTTTAAATTCTAACACTTTATTGACCTTAACCACTTAACCACCCTTCATCATCAGGTAATCATCAATAACTACAAAACACTTCAACAACTTGGACAACAAAAACCTAAACCTAACATATACAAATAAATAACACAAAAAAACAATAACAGGGTAAAACATCACTAAACCACATCACTTAACGACTAAATATACTCCATAAATTATAGTTCACCTCTTGGTATATTACCTCGTGTTTATTTCTCGACGAAGGACTGCGGGAGGTAATGGGAGGAATGAAGGAGGTGATTGATGACGAATTTCAACTCGCGGGAACTGGCATGGAATAAGGATGATATAATGAAGTGTGGCGTACGTTATGACTGGAAGGAGGGAGGAGGGCGGGAGGAAGACGTGAGGAGGGGGAGGATGACGTATTAGAATTTACTAGCAGACTAACCATGGAAACACTAAGAGGAAAGACAATGGGAAGAGACAGATCACTTGACATGGATGTGAGGTGAGGTGAAGTAATGAGGAAGTGAGAGGCTGGTTGTTGATGAGTCTAATACCTTGTATTGTATTTTGTCTACCAGAGGTAAGTCATAAGTGTGAGGTGCCACCCCACACGTGCAACATGGCAGTGCAACATAGTACAAGGGAGAATGTGTGTGTGAATAATACTGTTGGAACATAAGAATGGAGGAAATTGCAGCGGGCCTATTGGCCCATACTGGGCAGTTTCGTTTACACCCAACCCCTATCGCACATATAACCATCCAACCTATGCTTGAAGCTATCCAGCGTATTCGAGTCAATAATGAAGTTTGGTAACTTGTTCCATTCATCCACTACTCTATTTCCAAACCAATTTTTACCTATTTCGTGCCTAAATCTAAATTTGTCTAATTTAAAACCATTGTTACGAGTTCGCTCCTGGTTGGATAGTTTGAGTACTTTTGTTATGTCCCCTTTGTTTAGCCCTGACTTCCATTTATACACCTCTATCATATCGCCCCTCACTCTACGTCTCTCGAGGGAGTGCAAATTAAGATGCTTTAACCTGTCTCTGTACCCAAGGTTCCTAATGCCCGGGATTAGTCTTGTCATTCTCCTCGGAATTTTTTCTAGGGATTCTATATCCATTCTGTAATACGGTGACCACAATTGAATTATGTAATCGAAGTGAGGTCTCACAAGCGCAAGATATAGTTTCAGGATGACCTCTCTAGTTTTGTAACTAACACTCCTTTGTATGAACCCAAGTATTTTATTAGCCTTGTTTCCGGCAAATACACATTGCTTACTTGGCTTAAGATTCCTACTTATCATTACTCCTAAATCTTTGTCACAATCGGATTTCTCTATAACATCGTTGTTCATCTGATATCTGGTTTCTCTGTTTACATCTCTTAAACTAAGTACTTTGCATTTGTCCACATTGAATTTAATCTGCCATTTTTCAGACCGTTTGAAAAAAATAAAATAAAATAGAGGATGATAGAGGAATACACTTTATATATGAAGGTCTCACACACACACACACACACAAAAGCTGGGGTCAAGCAAGAGGAAGACGGATGTGAAGGAAGTGGGGCAGTGGGTGTAGAGTAGTGTAGAGAGTAGGGGCGTATAGAATGCTGCAGTGTGGGCGGGTAAGAGAGAGGGGGGGCAGGAGAGCGGGCAGGGCGAAGGAGGAACGTAAGGGCGGGGCACAGGTTAGGCAGGAGGTTAGACAAGAGGATGGCGGCAGGGCGGAGGCCGGGTAGAAGGAGGTCAGGCAGGAGGTTGAAGACCGGGAGGTGGCCGGTCGTACTGGAGGGAGGGTGAAAGGTAGAGAGGGCGGGCGGGCGGGTGGATGGGCGGGCGGGCGGGCGGAGGCAGCCTTTGTGTGAGCGGGTGGCAGATAATTAAACTTGGTGGAGCCACATGTGCCCGGCCACGGCGCCTCTCACGGGGACAATGGTGGTGATCACACCTAACTCCCCAACTACCTTCACCAGCCCCGCCACCACCACCACCTCCACCGCCGTGTAGTATGTGTGAGGCATGTGGCAGTGTGAGGCATGTGGCAGCGTGATGTATGTGGCAGCATGAGGTATGTAGCAGCATGTGGTATGTGTGAAATGTGGCAGCGTGTAGTATGTGGCAGCGTGTAGTATGTGGCAGCGTGAGGTATGTGGCAGCATGAGGTATGTGGCAGCGTGAGGTATGTGGCAGCATGTGGTATGTGTGAAATGTTGCCGGCAGCGTGTGGTATGTGGCAGTATGTAGGTAGGTAGAGGGCCAGAGGAATATGGCGGGTGGGGGAGGTAAGGACTGGTGGGGGGTAAGGACTGGTGGGGGGTAAGGACTGGTGTGGGGGTAAGGACTGGTGGGGGGTAAGGACTGGTGGGGGTTAAGGACTGGAGGGGGGAGATGGGATAACGGGATAAAGCTGTGGGATACTGTGGTGAGGGGGGTGGGGGGTGGGGGTGGTGGAGGAGATGGTGGGGGTGGTGGAGGAGGTGGCGGGGTTGGTGGTGGAGGTGGCGGGGTTGGTGGAGGATGTGGTGGGGATGGTGAAGGAGGCGGAAGGAGGAAAGAGGAGGAACGACCCACTAAGGACTGAAGGTAAAGTTCAAAAGCGCTTTATATGAATGTTTGATCAACCAGTATGAAGTTGGGCAGGATTCTCCAAGGCGGCCGAGATCTCTTGCCCAAGTTGGGATTGGATTTGTCTGCCGGCGGGAAGACTGCCACAAAGACCGGGAGGATGGGTGGGTGGGCGGGAGGGAGGGAAGGAGGGAAGACTGTCATGCAGAAGACCGCAAATTTCAAGAGGGAGGGAGGGAGAAGGAGGGAGGTAGGGAGAGAGAGGGAGGGAAGATTACAACAGTCACAGGTAGCACAGCGGAACTCATCAACATCTGTCTCTACATTTCTTTAACCAAAAATTATACCATCACGACGTACCTGTATTGTACCTTTAAAGAATATACTTCAATAAACCAGCCTTGTTCTTCATCTTCTCTCATTACCTTGTTCTTTATCTTCTCTTATTATTTTTTTCTTTTCGTATGATATAAATACAGAATAAACTGACCTAAATGATTTAATGTTTCTTTTTTCTTTATTTCACTAATATACCCTCAATGATTTCTCCATTTTTTCCCATTATAAAAACATTACTTCCCAGGCGGGGGGGGGGGGGGGGGTGGGGTTTAAAACACTATGTAAACATTTATCTATAATTCAACTAATATCCCCCCCCCCCCCCCCCCCGGACCGTGACATTGACAGCCATGTTAGGGACGTCAGCGTATTTACAAACCATACGCCTTGGCTCTCGCTGTCAACAACCTGACCGGAGACAGAGTGGGAGATGACCTTCTATCTCTCGAGTAAATGAAAGGTCAATTATCACCTGAATCACTATAAGTCTAACCTAACCTAACCTAACCTAACCTAACCTAACCAATCAGCGGCCGATGTGAGATCACGTGGCGTAATGAATTAATCGATAAAAATTTGGACAAGTTTAATAGGTAAAAATTATTATTAATGAGGCACGTCATTCATCTCTACATTCTAATTAACATGTACTTCATAATTACCATATAACACACCTGTCCATTCATTAATCCATTCATTCTACTTTTTAATTAACTTACAAACGGATAAACTTATCATTCTTTTCATTAACTTATTATACACTTAAATATCTCAATACACATCAATCATTTTTTTTTTTAAGTTTTCAATAAATAACCAAATAACCGCAACCACCGGACCAATCACGACTCTGTTCATCAATAACCGCAACCACCGAACCAATCACGATTCTGTTCATCAATAACCGCAACCACCGGACCAATCACGACTCTGTTCATCAATAACCGCAACCACCGACCAATCACGACTCTGTTCATCAATAACCGCAACCACCGAACCAATCACGACTCTGTTCATCAATAACCGCAACCACCGGACCAATCACGACTCTGTTCATCAATAACCGCAACCACCGGACCAATCACTGTTCATCAATAACTGCAACCTCCGAACCAATCACGACTCTGTTCATCAATAACCGCAACCACCGGACCAATCACTGTTCATCAATAACCGCAACCACCGAACCAATCACGACTCTGTTCATCAATAACCCCAACCACCGGACCAATCACGACTCTGTTCATCATCACAAACATCCACAAACATCATCTTCAATCACAAACACGAGGAAAAAAAATTCTTGACACAATACATACAGAGATTTCTCCTTTCACTTCCCTCTCCCCCTTAAACTTTCTCTTTGCGTCACCCAACCAACTTTTTCACAACTTTCCAAGAGCGATGCCTTTGAGGAGCGGCTTTCAGCGTGTGTCAGGGAACGGCGGCGCTAGAGGCAAACACGGTTGTCCAGTCACATTGTAGAGCTCTCCTAGATCACTGCTGCCTGATAGAATAGAGACTTAATACTATAGAGCTCACCTACAACAGTCTGGGAGGTAGACTAATAAAGCTTAATACTATAGAGCCCTCCTAGAACAGTCAGGAAGGTAGACCAATAGAGCTTAATACTATAGAGCCCTCCTAGAACAGTCAGGAAGGTAGACCAATAGAGCTTAATACTATAGAGCTCACCCACAACAGTCAGGGAGGTAGACTAATAGAGCTTAATACTATAGAGCCCTCCTAGAATACCGTAAATGTAATAATGCTCAACTTGGAAGAATTCTAATAAGATTCCAGCCAGTCATTAATTGGTGATTCAGCACACGTGTAATGTAGTTAAGTGGGTGACGGTAACCTGCACCTGAGCACCCACCCCGCCCACTTTACATCCACCCTGCCAATAGCCCACACACCCACCTACACCCTGTCACTAGCCCACCCACCTACCTATCCATCCACACCCTAACCTCCCACCTACTTATGCCTTGCCACCTACCTACCTACGTACACTCTGCCGCCCTGCCACCCATTTATCTACACTCTGCCACCCATCTAACCACACCTACTTACACCTATACCCTGCCCACGTACACCCTGCCACCCAACACGTAATTTGCCATCTATTCCTCCCATCACCTTACACCTTCTCTTCCCTTCCCTTTCCCATCATTTAACTCTCCCTTCCCACTTCTGCTTCTCTTGCTTCTCCTCTCTATTTCCCTCCCTCTTTACTCTCTCCTCCGCCTTCCTCCCACCCCCTCCTCCTTCTCCTCTTTCCCATCCCCTTCCTCCTCCTCCGCCTTCCCACCCCCCCCCCCTCCTCCAGATCTTCTCGGGTGGGCCATATGAGGGATGTCAGCTGGAGTCACTTGTTTTGGGACCCGCGACAAATTAAACCCGCCTCGCATAAACTGACTTTCCGGGTTTTATACTCCTGACGAGGCGGCAGGGTCAAAGAAAACGGAGGAGGAAGAGGAGGTGAGGGGAAGGAGGAAGAAGGTGGAAGGAGAAGGAAGAGGAGGTTTGGGGATAGAGAAGGAGGGGGAGGAGGTGAGGGGAAAGAGAAGGGGGAGGAGGTGAGGGGAAAGGAAAGATATGGAGGAGAAGGGTGGAAAATGGAAGAGGAGATGAGGTGAAAGTGGATGAGATTAGAGAAAATGGTTAAGGTGATGAGAAAGTGGAAGAGGAGCTGAAGGGAAAGTGGAAGAGGAGATGATGTGAAAGCGGAGGTGGTGAGGAGATGATTCTTCACCACAACCAATACACTTCAACAACCACCCACAACCTCACCAACTCACGCCAATCAACCACGTTCCCATCCCTTCCCCTCCCTTCCCCCTGCTTCTTACCCACCATTCCTTCCCTCCCTTCCTCCTTCCCTTCACTCATATCCCCCCTCATTCCCTCCCTCTACTCATCCCTCCCTCCCTACCTCCACTCATTCCTCTCTCCCTCCCACCTTCCCTCCCTCCTACCTTCCCTCCCTCCTACCTTCCCTCCCTCCCACCTTCCCTCCCTCCCACCTTCCCTCCCTCCTACCTACCAACCATCAAGATCCAAGACTTCCATTACTCTTAAATTTGTGTCCGTCAGGCTCGCCCTCGTGTCACCCGCCCGTCGTTATCGTTAATGAGGGTGGGCGTGCGGGCGTGGTGTTTGAAGGGGGGAGGGAGGTAATGACGCCCACGGGTAATGGGTGCGATGGGCGTGATGCTGATAGATGACTCCCAGGAGACGACCACAGCCACACCTCATAGTGAAATATTTTATGAGGTATCGATTTGAAGAGGAAGAGGAGGAGGAGGAGGAAGAAAAAGAGGAAGAGAAGAGGAAGAGGAGCAAGAAAAGGAGGAAGAGAAGGAGAAGAAAGAAGAGGAGGAGGAAGAGAAAGAAGAAGAGGAGGAGGAGGAGGAAGAAGAAGAGGGGGTTAGAAGTGGAAGAGGAGGAGGAGGAGGAGGAGGAGGAGGAGGAGGAGGAGGAGAGGAGGAGGAGGAGGAAGAGGAAAGGCTTCTGGGAGGCTGCCGATGCTCTAGATCATCATAGGTAATCACGGGGCTTCTCTTTGATGTCCTGCCTGGGTCGTGATGACGATACTAGGCCGCCACCACCACCATGACGACTCTCCCCCTTGATGATAACTCCGAGTGTCACCATGTGCTCCTCATACCCAACCTAACCTAACCCAACCTAACCTAACCTAACCCAACCCAACCTAACCCAACCCAACCCAACCCAACCTAACCTAACCTAACCTAACCTCGTTGTGATGCAGGCCACAGTATAGAGATAAATACCAATTTCTTTAGAATCATTTGAGTAAGATGCAAAGGTGTGTTGTGCCTGATAGTCTATGAGTTATGGTCAGGGGGGGGGGGGGGGTTGAATACTGATGTGTAACAGGGGAGGAAAGGGTGGTAGATATCTCCTGTCCTGTGGGTGGGGTGTGGGTGGGTTGTGGGTGTGGTTGTGGGTGGGGTGTGAGGTGAGGTGTGTGTGTGTACTCATGATTGCAAAAGATATCATTACACTAGACTTGAGAATACGGCCAAAATAATCAGAATAAACATGATGGTCAGTATGGCTTCGATTATAACACACACACACACACACACACACACACACACACACACACACAGAGCCTCGTCCAAGACCACTACTACGACGGCATAAATTAGTGGAAGTGACCCTTACTTTAAAAGACACACAGACTGGGGTATAAAATTAGTGGATCCTCTTCCACCTTTTCCCTTTCTCTTCATTTTCTCTTCCTATTATCATTTCTCTTCTTCGTTTCGTCTTTCACATCTTCCTTTTCCCTTCCTCCTCTTCCTATTCTTTTCCTTCTCTTCCTCTTCTTCATCTTATCAAATTCCTCTTCCTCTTCTCTTCTCTTCATCACCACCTTTATCTCTTTCATTCCCTCTTTCGCTCCTTCCCTCCCTCCGTCATCCTTCTTCTTTTCTTCCTCTTCCATCTCTCTCCTCCTTCTACCTCCCTCTATCTCCATCCGTCCCTCCATCTCCTTCCTTCTCTCCATCTTCATCCTTCCTCCCTATCCCCTCCTTACCTCCATCATCCCTCACCTCTTGTCTCCAACCCTCCTCCATCCATCTCCGTTCCCTCCATCCTTCACCCCTCCCTATCTCCTTCACCCCTCCCTATCTCCTTCACCCCTCCCTCTCCCTGGACTATAACCCAAGGAGCCGCCCGAAGGATGAGTCGTTCTCCCCAGAAGGATGGTGTCCTGCTGGTCTCCGGTGCTGCTGTTAAATCACGTGCTCTTAAAACACACACACACACACACACACACACACACACACACACGAGAACACCAAATCGGCGTAGGTTAGGTTAGGTTAGGTTAGGTTAGGTTAGGTGTGGCCTAGTGCCAAGTCTCCCTCATAATAAATAATGGAAATTGAAGACAAGACAAGAAAGAACAGACAAAGACAATTACAAGAAGAGCAGGAGAAGAGGGCCATAGTGGAACTGAGAGAATGGGGCCATAGTCGCACTGAGAGCAGGAGAAGAGGGCCATAGTGGAACTGAGAGAAGAGGGCCATAGTGGAACTGAGAGAATGGGGCCATAGTCGCACTGAGAGCAGGAGAAGAGGGCCATAGTGGAACTGAGAGAAGAGGGCCATAGTGGAACTGAGAGAATGGGGCCATAGTCGCACTGAGAGCAGGAGAAGAGGGCCATAGTGGAACTGAGAGAATGGGGCCATAGTCGCACCGAGAGCAGGAGAAGAGGGCCATAGTGGAACTGAGAGAATGGGGCCATAGTCGCACTGAGAGCAGGAGAAGAGGGCCATAGTGGAACTGAGAGAATGGGGCCATAGTCGCACCGAGAGCAGGAGAAGAGGGCCATAGTGGAACTGAGAGAATGGGGCCATAGTCGCACTGAGAGCAGGAGAAGAGGGCCATAGTGGAACTGAGAGAATGGGGCCATAGTCGCACCGAGAGCAGGAGAAGAGGGCCATAGTGGAACTGAGAGAATGGGGCCATAGTCGCACTGAGAGCAGGAGAAGAGGGCCATAGTGGAACTGAGAGAATGGGGCCATAGTCGCACCGAGAGCAGGAGAAGAGGGCCATAGTGGAACTGAGAGAATGGGGCCATAGTCGCACTGAGAGCAGGAGAAGAGGACCATAGTGGAACTGAGAGAATGGGGCCATAGTCGCACTGAGAGCAGGAGAAGAGGGCCATAGTGGAACTGAGAGAATGGGGCCATAGTCGCACCGAGAGCAGGAGAAGAGGGCCATAGTAGCAGTGTGATGACGAGATAAGGGTCATGGTGGCACTGTGAGAAGAAGGTCATGGTGACACTGAGAGAAGAGGGCCAAAATGGCAGTGAGAGAAGGAGAGGAGGGCCATAGTGGCATTGAGAGGAGAGGAGAAGAGAGGTATGGCGGCACTGAGAGAAGAGAGCCATGGTGGCACTGAGAGAAGAGGGCCATGGTGGCACAGAGAGAAGAGGGCCATGGTGGCACTGAGAGAAGAGGGCCATGGTGGCACAGAGAGAAGAGGGCCATGGTGGCACTGAGAGAAGGAAATGGTGGCACTGAGAGAAGAGGGCCATGGTGGAAAAAAGAAAAGAGGGCCATGGTGGCACTGAGAGAAGAGGGCCATGGTGGCACTGAGAGAAGAGGGCCATGGTGGCACTGAGAGGAGAAGAGAGCCATGGTGGCACTGAGAGAAGAGAGCCATGGTGGCACTGAGAGAAGAGAGCCATGGTGGCACTGGCTCTTCCAAGTTACTCTCCATAAAAAACTCCCTAAACAGCCGAACGTCTTCAGCCATTTCTTCAAGACGTCCCCCAGTGTGTGTATGTGTGTGTGTATGTATGTATGTATGTATGTATGTATGTATGTATGTATGGATGGATGGATGTATGTATGTATGATGTAAATAGAGAAACAAAAGGAGAGAATGAAAGAAATAAAAGAGAAAAAAAATAAAATAAAATAAAGAATAGACTTAACTCACCTGTGACGTGTGTATACAGGTGGGTCATGTTACACCGTGTTTTATTTAATGTTAAGAAACTTGTGTGTTATCCAAGTGTGTGTTGTTTTTTTTTTCTCCCCTGTGTATAAATGTGTTTGTTGTGGTTTAATTCTTATGTATACGGCGTGGCAAGCGTGACTGTACCCCTGTTCATTGGTACACACACATATAAACAAACACACGTACACACACACTCTCTCTCTCTCTCTCTCTCTCTCTCTCTCTATGACTTACGGACATACAAATAATACAATATACGAGAGCCTCTGTATGTCAACCCAGATCTGTTGTATTTGTCCGTTGTATTTTTCTCTTTCAACTTTTCTTCCCCCTCCATCCTCTCTCCCTTCCTTCCCTCCCCCCCCTCCCTTCCACTCCTCTCCCCAACCCTTCCCCCTTCTTCTACCCCCCCCTCTCACCTACCACCACCTCCCCCTCTCCCCCAGACACTGTGTAGTTGTATAGTTTTTAGGTTGAAAGGATAGACTTTGGAGTATGTAATGTGAATAACCATGCGTGTGGTGGTGGTGGTGGTGGTGGTGGTGATAGTGGTGGTGGTGATAGTGGTGGTGGTGATAGTGGTGTTGATAGTGGTTGTGGTGATAGTGGTTGTGGTGATAGTGGTGGTGATAGTAGTGGTGGTGATAGTGGTGGTGGTGATAGTGGTGGTGGTGATAGTGGTGGTGTTGGTGGTGGTGATAGTGGTGGTGTTGGTGGTGGTGATAGTGGTGGTGTTGGTGGTGGTGATAGTGGTGGTGTTGGTGGTGGTGTTGGTGGTGGTGATAGTGGTGGTGTTGGTGGTGGTGATAGTGGTGGTGTTGGTGGTGGTGTTGCGTGGGGGGGGTGAATATGTCCAGGGGCGGAGAATATAAAACCCTCGGAGTTATTATTTGTGTGGGTAAGGTTGCTTGACAGTATGTAAATTATGTGTAGAGGAATTAACCTAAGAGAGAGAGAGAGAGAGAGAGAGAGAGAGAGAGAGAGAGAGAGAGAGATGTGCAAAACAAATTCAAAGACAAGAGCACCCAAACAAACGAACAATTGTGCACAACCACACACACACACACACACACACACACACACTGACACTGCTAAACGCACACCAACACGCACAAATACCATGAAATACGCTGAAACTATCACTAAATAAGCGTAGACAAGGCGCAAGCTGAGGACATAGGCGTCTCCTTGTCTCAGAGTACACGCAACGCTGGCTAACTAGATGGGACACGGGTGGTGGTGGTGGTGGTGGTTAGTGGTGGTAGAGTTGGTAAATGGTGGTGGTAATTGTAGAGAAATGTGGAGGCGGTGATATGTTGGCAATGGTGGCTGGTTGTGGTGGTTATGATGGTGACAATACAACATGGACAACCATGTGTGTGTGTGTGTGTGTGTGTGTGTAAGACGTGGTGAGTTACGTGACCCTCCACAGCCACACACACACACACTCAACACTCCTAAATAACGAAAAATAAAAACTACAGCGAAATTCATCTGTTGCGTTGGATCAAGTTTGTTTTGTTCAACCCGACAGTGGACCTCTGACGGAGAGAAAAACATATTATAAAAAAAATAGCTTCAGTTCCATCTTTTTTTTTAACCCTTAGCATAATCATGACGAACTTTGAATTGAATTGAATTGAAGAACAAGAAGAAGAAGAAGAAGAAGAACAAGAAGAAGAAGAAGAAGAGGAAGAAGATGAGAAGAAAATATTCTAACACCAATTACGAGAAGATAATTATTTTTTTCAATTTATCATTTTTTCCAAATTTCATGGGCGTGGCCTCTCACACCTGACCTCAGGTATACATCGGCCTCCAACAACTACATAAACTCCCTGGCCTCATAACCTAAACTAAACCAAACAAACAAAAATAACATCAATAAAACTCCGGGATTATTGTATATCAACTCCTATTTCTGCTGCACTCAAACACCGCTTTATCCCGGCATTAAACTGTTAAAGTGGAGATACTCGTTTAATGAACCCCTCGTTCACACGTAAAACACCCACCCAGGTATATGACTGACACCCTGCCACACCCTGCACACCTATCTACACCCAGATACACCCTAGACCACCCTCTTCATTGCCACACCTTCACTTAACAACATCACACACCTGCACCTAACACCATCAGACACACCTGAACCACACGGATCATCTCTCTCTCTCTCTCTCTCTCTCTCTCTCTCTCTCTCTCTACCTGCCGGCTCTCTCTCTCTCTCTACCTGCCGGCTCTCTCTCTCTCTCTCTACCTGCCGGCTCTCTCTCTCTCTCTCTCTCTCTCTCTCTCTCTCTACCTGCCGGCTCTCTCTCTCTCTCTCTACCTGCCGGCTCTCTCTCTCTCTCTCTACCTGCCGGCTCTCTCTCTCTCTCTCTACCTGCCGGCTCTCTCTCTCTCTCTCTCTCTACCTGCCGGCTCTCTCTCTCTCTCTACCTGCCGGCTCTCTCTCTCTCTCTCTCTCTCTCTCTCTACCGCGCTCTCTCCTCTCTACCTGCCGGCTCTCTCTCTCTCTCTCTCTCTCTACCTGCCGGCTCTCTCTCTCTCTCTACCTGCCGGCTCTCTCTCTCTCTCTACCTGCCGGCTCTCTCTCTCTCTCTCTACCTGCCGGCTCTCTCTCTCTCTCTACCTGCCGGCTCTCTCTCTCTCTCTCTACCTGCCGGCTCTCTCTCTCTCTCTCTCTCTACCTGCCGGCTGTCACCACATTCATTTCACGCCGTACAATATATTCGGCCACCATAACAATAAACATTAATTGCCGGCGGCTATTTTCCTTCCAACATTTTTAATTTCTTTTTGTGATGTACTGTAATAGTGGTTTAATGCATGGCCCGCTGTCACCACCAACTAAATCAAGACTTTTTTTGGTTTTTGTTGATTTTTTGTTAAATAATAGTCAGCTATTGTTTTAAGTTGATTTTTAATAATAGAAAATCCATCCATGTCAACTTTTCTTTATGTCAATCTGTTGTTTTTGACTCTTGTTATGGTATCCTGTAGGAGCGAATCACAAATAGTTGTCAATTACCAATTTTTTTTCTCGTATTGTGAATTTTTTTTTTTTTCGTTTTAATGCAAAATAAACAAACATCATGACGTCATTGAGTTGCCAGATACCGACAGAGAGTTATTATGGTGCCAAAACCTGCCATATTACGTCATCATTACGTCATCATTATAAGTTACCTCCTCCATTACGTCATCATTACGTCATCATTATAAGTTACCTTCTCCATACTTCCAGACATTTCCAACAGATAATTCAGGTACACATACCATCAATAGACGCATTTCCAGACACATACATCCAGTTTTCCAGACACATGGATGGGTGAAACACATTAATGTATCAGTATCAACCCAGTCATAAGAGTTATTACCCGTTACCAAACACAGAGTATGGACACGTATGATATATCTGGACATGTAGTGATATAAGCGTGTCATCTGTGCCCGTTTCCACACACCTCATTATGACAGGTGTACATCAGGTAATACATAAATATTGTACCTTTTTTTATATGGGGGGAAATTTATCCAACCTGGAGGACTGAGTAACCAGCTCTATGTGTGCCATATCTGAGTTGAATGACTAAAGTGACTGAGCTAACCTAACCTAACCCCCAACCCACTTCCACCACCTCTCCTACTCTCTACCTCCCCTCCCTACACCCCCTCCCCTCCCTACCCCCCCTCCCCCCCTCCTCCCTACCCCCCCTTCCCCCCTTCCCTCCCTACCCACCCTCCCCTCCCTACCCCCCCCCCTCCTTCCCGCTATTTGTTAAAATGGTTTCATTCCGGTTTTCAGGATGACTCCCTATTATCTTATCTCTCTCTTCTCTTTCTTCATCCATGCTTTATCAAACTCCTCTTTTAAGCTTCTTCTTCTTCTCTCTCTCTCTCTCTCTCTCTCTCTCTCTGATACAATCGGTTCTTACTTCTTCCACTCTTCTGTGCGGGTGTTGTTCAGTTCCCTCTTTCGTCTTCTTTCGCTTCTGCTTTCATCCTGTTTCTTTCTTTTACTTTATTGTGTCTTCTTCCTTATTCCGTCTACCTTCTTAAATTAAGGAATTGCTTTATATGTATTTTTTTCTTTCTAATTTTCATATTTTAATTTCCCAGTTTACTTTTTTTCATTTCTTATAATTTCATGTAATTACTCTCAATTTGTTTTTGTATTTATTCTCCTAAATTTCCTTTATTTATTTAATTTTACTTCCGTTATTCGCTTATAAATCACATTCAGTTTGCCTACTTCTTATTTTCGTCATTAAATCATATTAAATCACAGAATAAATAACTTGACCACCTCGTAAATAACTGACTTCTAATAACCAACATGTCGTGATTGTAATATTAACTCTCTATAGTAATTAATTCTATATCAAACACTTTATAAAATCCAGGATGAACAAGAACCAATCGGTGGCGGCGTTAAATCACACCAGGAAAAAAAAACTATCCCTCGCGAGAAAATTTGGTTTCCATCAGTTAGGTCAGGAGAGACTGGTAGCGGGGCTGACCAATCACTCCTACACCTGCCCTGGCCTGTGTGTACTGTACTTAAGTGTCATGTACTGTGATAGGCGACGTGTGGTTCTGTACAGTACACCATATAAGTACACCTTGATTGTACATACGCATATACATAATACCATTGCTGTTTTATCTCGGAAACAGTCGTGTGATTTTTTATTTAACAAAGTGATAACCGCAGAGTATTATCAGAGAATTATTTCAACATACAACATTAAAGAAACAATATGAATGTTGTGTATTTCAGCTGATAATGTTTCTTAAGACAAGGACCACACCTGGATCACTGTGGTCTCGGGGTGTAGCCAGACAGTGTAGATGTATCACATTATGTTAAGTGTAGCACCAGCTGAAGGGTTACGTTGGGTCACTTCAGAACGGAAAGGATTTGTCTTCTTCATTCCTCCTCCACATCCTCTTCTCTCTTCCTTCTCCCCTTCTATCTTCTTCTTCAATCCTCCTTCCCCTTCCTCCTTCTCTCCCCTACTGCCCCCCCCCCCTCCGTAGCATCTCCACTCTCATTTCTCTCCTTCTCTCTCCTCCTCCTTCTTGTTCCTGTGCAGTTTTTCTCACCACAAGTTGTACAAGTCCGACAAAGAGGCTTGGCTGGCTGACTGGCTGGCTGGCTGGCTGTCTGGCTGGCTGGCTGGCTGTCTGGCTGGCTCTCAAGGCCCTGAAGGACGTCCGGGGTGGTTGGTATTCAAAACTCCTTATGGCCGCTACAAGAAGTGATGACATGACTACTGGCGAGACGGAGGGAGGGTAGAAGAGGGAAGGGGAGGGGAAGAAGAGGGTGGGAGAGGAGAGGGTGAGGAGGGAGGGAAGGGGTGGGTGGGTGGGAAATAGGGGAGGGGGGAGAGGGAAGGAGGAATATATGGAGGGAAGGAGGGAATAAAGGAATGAATGGAAAGAGATTTGCGCGTAGAGAGGGTAGGGTTATGGGGCTGAGGGGGGGGTTATGGGGCTGAGGGGGGGGAGGGTTATGGGGTTGAGGGGGGAGGGTTATGGGGCTGAGGGGGGTTATGGGACTGAGGGGGGAGGGTTATGGGGCTGAGGGGGGGGCGGTTATGGGGCTGAGGGGGGAGGGTTATGGGGCTGAGGGGGGAGGGTTATGGGGCTGAGGGGGGGAGGGTTATGGGGCTGAAGGGGGGGAGGGTTATGGGGCTGAAGGGGGGGAGGGTATGGGGTTGAGGGGGGGAGGTTATGGGGCTGAGGAGGGAGGGTTATGGGGCTGAGGGGGGAGGGTTATGGGGCTGAGGGGGGGGGAGGGTTATGGGGCTGAGGGGGGGAGGGTTATGGGGCTGAGGGGGAGGGTTATGGGGCTGAGGGGGGAGGGTTATGGGGCTGAGGGGGGAGGGTTATGGGGCTGAGGGGGGAGGGTTATGGGGCTGAGGGGGGAGGGTTATGGGGCTGAGGGGGGAGGGTTATGGGGCTGAGGGGGGGGTTATGGGGCTGAGGGGGGAGGGTTATGGGGCTGAGGGGGGAGGGTTATGGGGCTGAGGGGGGGAGGGTTATGGGGCTGAAGGGGGGGAGGGTTATGGGGCTGAAGGGGGGGAGGGTATGGGGTTGAGGGGGGGAGGTTATGGGGCTGAGGGGGGAGGGTTATGGGCTGAGGGGGGGGGGTTATGGGACTGAGGGGGGGGGTTATGGGGCTGAGGGGGGGGGTTATGGGGCTGAGGGGGGGGTTATGGGGCTGAGGGGGGATGGGTGGGGGGGGGTATGGGGCTGAGGGGGGAGGGTTTGGGGCTGAGGGGGGAGGGTTATGGGGCTGAGGGGGGAGGGTTATGGGGCTGAGGGGGGAGGGTTATGGGGCTGAGGGGGGAGGGTTATGGGGCTGAGGGGGGAGGGTTATGGGGCTGAGGGGGGAGGGTTATGGGGCTGAGGGGGGAGGGTTATGGGGCTGAGGGGGGAGGGTTATGGGGCTGAAGGGGGAGGGTCATGGGGCTGAGGGGGGAGGGTTATGGGGCTGAGGGGGGGGTTATGGGGTGAGGGGGGAGGGTTATGGGGCTGAGGGGGGGTTATGGGGTTGAGGGGGGAGGGTTATGGGGCTGAGGGGGGGTTATGGGGTTGAGGGGGGAGGGTTATGGGGCTGAGGGGGGAGGGTTTTGGGGCTGAGGGGGGAGGGTTATGGGGCTGAGGGGGGAGGGTTATGGGGTTGAGGGGGAGGGTTATGGGGCTGAGGGGGGTTATGGGGTTGAGGGGGGAGGGTTATGGGGCTGAGGGGGGTTATGGGGCTGAGGGGGGTTATGGGGCTGAGGGGGGTTATGGGGCTGAGGGGGGAGGGTTATGGGGCTGAGGGGGGAGGGTTATGGGGCTGAGGGGGGAGGGTTATGGGGCTGAGGGGGGAGGGTTATGGGGCTGAGGGGGGAGGGTTATGGGGCTGAGGGGGAGGGTTATGGGGCTGAGGGGGGAGGGTTATGGGGCTGAGGGGGGGTTATGGGGCTGAGGGGGGAGGGTTATGGGGCTGTGGGGGAGGTTATGGGGCTGAGGGGGGGTTATGGGCTGAGGGGGGAGGTTATGGGGCTGAGGGGGGGGTTATGGGGCTGAGGGGGGAGGGTTATGGGGCTGAGGGGGAGGGTTATGGGGTGAGGGGGGAGGGTTATGGGGCTGAGGGGGGTTATGGGTGAGGGGGGAGGGTTATGGGGCTGAGGGGGGAGGGTTATGGGGTTGAGGGGGGGAGGGGGGGGGGGGTTTTGGGGCTGTGGGGGGGAGGGTTATGGGCTGAGGGGGGAGGGTTATGGGGCTGAGGGGGAGGGTTATGGGGCTGAGGGGGGGGGTTATGGGGGGGAGGGGGGAGGGTTATGGGGCTGAGGGGGGAGGGTTATGGGGCTGAGGGGGAGGGTTATGGGGCTGAGGGGGGAGGGTTATGGGGCTGAGGGGGGAGGGTTATGGGGCTGAGGGGGAGGGTTATGGGGCTGAGGGGGGAGGGTTATGGGGCTGAGGGGGGAGGGTTATGGGGCTGAGGGGGGGAGGGTTATGGGGCTGAAGGGGGGGAGGGTTATGGGGCTGAAGGGGGGGAGGGTATGGGGTTGAGGGGGGGAGGTTATGGGGCTGAGGAGGGAGGGTTAAAAAAATAATCCCTCAAAATCTCAAATATGAAGAAAAAACTTCCATCAGTCAGATCATGAAGGGCGAACACTGGGCTGACTCTGTACATCAAGTTAAAAAAAAATCGTAAGAATCATTGAGCATCTTGGCCCAGGGTTAAGATATCTATCCTGAGGTTCGTAAATTCTTTCATAACCTAACCTAACCAAACCACGCCTAACCTAACCTAACCTAACCAAACCACGCCTAACCTAACCTAACCTAACCTAACCAAACCACGCCTAACCTAACCTAACCTAACCTAACCAAACCAAACCTAACCTAACCTAACCAAACCACGCCTAACCTAACCTAACCAAACCACGCCTAACCTAACCAAACCACGCCTAACCTAACCTAACCAAACCACGCCTAACCTAACCTAACCTAACCAAACCACGCCTAACCTAACCTAACCTAACCAAACCAAACCTAACCTAACCTAACCAAACCACGCCTAACCTAACCTAACCAAACCACGCCTAACCTAACCTAACCTAACCAAACCACACCTAACCTAACCTAACCACGCCTAACCTAACCTAACCTTTACCTGGGAGCGAGGGTCTATTTATAGTAAAGGTGTAGGCATCATTAAACCTTCACCTCTGAGTCACACCTTTAGGCAGTCTCTTACCTGTGTTCTCGCGTCACCAGTCAAGAGAAAAAAAAACAACTTACGAACTTAGGAGAATCGTAACCTCAAGGGGGGGGGGGGAGGGGGGTAAGATGGCGTCGAAATTACACTAAGACTTTAATAATCATTCATAAGAATTATTCTCCCAGAGCGACAGTAAAGATAAAAATTAAAACATATGAATCAAATATCATCATTTACGTGAAAAAAATTACCTTATGAGCTTTTTTTTTTTACAATATTACGATATTTACGATTACATTTCACATCACAAGTACCCAGAGGTATTTACGATATATTTTTGTTTAATTAAGAGGAAAAAAATATATATACCGTGAATCTTCAACATTTCCCAGTGACGTGAAAAAATAATTAGCGTAAGAACTTTGGTAGAAATTGTGACTATTTACGATAGCATTTCACTTTACTGCTGCTCAAAGTTGTTTATGAGGAAGGGGGGAAGGGGGGGGGGGGGGAGTAGTTTTTCTTTAAGTAATTCTCAAGTGATAAGTGTACAGTACGTCAGGCTGCGTTCACTACAACTTTTCCCGTCACCTGTGTTGAGGGGGAAAGGCGTGTCTTCTTCTCTTCCCTTTCATTTCTTGCTTTCTTTCCTCTTCTCTCTTCCCTTCTATTTGTACACTTCATTCCTCTTCTCTTTTCTCTTTGCCTCATTTCTCTTCTCCCTTCCCTTTTCCCTCACTCCTCTTTTCTCTTCCGTTTCCCCTCATTCCATTCTTCCCTTTCCCCTTATTCCCCTTACCCCTATTCCCTTTCTCCCTTCATTTTCCTTCTTCCCTCCCTATTCTCCCCTCACTTTCCCCTTTCACCCAATTCTTTGACTCCAAAACTTCTCCCCTATTTTTTCTCCCCTGCCTACCTGTGTTGGGGAGCAAAGGCCATTTAACAATGGACCCCCCCCCCCCCTTTCCCTCCCCTCTCTATCCCCTCCCCCCCCCCCCCCCGGGTTTTCGTCAACCTGCCCCGGTAAATCTCCCAAGAAAGTTTACGAGACAGGTGGCTTGGCCGACCTGACTCCTGCCCCCCTCCTCCTCCTCCCTCCTCTTCCTCTTCTCCTCCTCCTCCCTCCTCTTCCTCTTCTCCTCCTTCCCTCCTCTTCTTGCTTCCCCCTCTTTTCCTCTTCCCCTTTCCCTCCACTTCTTTCTCTTTTTCTTCTTCCTCCTCTTTCGTTTTCTCTTCTCTTTCCTTCTCTTCCTACTCCTCTTGTTCCCCTTTCTCTTCTTTTTCTTCTCTTTCTCTTCTCCTCCTCTTTATCCAATCTTATTCTTCTCTTTGTCCTATTATCCTCTACCTCATTCTTCTTCCCTCTTCCAACATCTTCCTCAGCCCCTCTCTCTCTCTCTCTCTCTCTCTCTCTCTCTCTCGTTAGGGTCGTGCCCATTAAAACATGTAGTGAAGACGTCAACTAAACCTATTACTGAAGTCAAACCCATTATAAACTAAGGGGGTCGTACCCATTATAAACTAGGGAGTCGTACCCATTACAAACTAGGGGGTCGTACCCATTATAAACTAAGGGGTAGTACCCATTATAAACTAGAGGGTCGTACCCATTATAAACTAGAGGCAGGACGACAACAGGTGACAAACCAGGTGAGGGTGAGGGGTCAGGGGTCAGGGTGGTGGGAGGAAGGTGGGGGGGGGATGGAAGGATGGTTAAGAGCCAGCAGGTGTGAGGACCTCCATAAATCCAGGTGGGATAACTAAGAGATAAGGGTTACACTCCGGTGAAGACAACTATTAACGAATTACCTTCTTGCTGCTGTGTTCAATCTCTCTCTCTCTCTCTCTCTCTCTCTCTCTCTCTCTCTCTCCCTTTATAAGTAGTGTCATCTCTCTTCCCCAACAGGTAGTGCCACCTCCTTTTCTCACAATGCCACCCCCTTTCCTTACAGTGCCACCCCTTCTGCCTACAGTGCCACTCCCTCTCCCTACAGTGCCACTCCCTCTCCCTACAGTGCCACCCCCTCTCCCTACAGTGCCACCCCCTCTCCCTACAGTGCCACTCCCTCTCCCTACAGTGCCACCCCCTCTCCCTACAGTGCCACCCCCTCTCCCTACAGTGCCACCCCCTCTCCCTACAGTGCCACCCCCTTTCCCTACAGTGGCACCTCGTGACCCCACAAACGCTGTGACAAGAAGCCTAATCTGACGTCTCTCATGACAGGTCTTAATGCATACAGGTGTGAAAGACATTTAGATGGCCAGATACGAAGGTGTGCATACCATACCTGGCTGAGACACGCCCGAGAGGTTTTATCAAGGCTCGTTTGGCAGCCGGGTAGTGCCAGAGAGTGCCAAGGTAGTGCCGGTTCAACAATCACTTAGGGGGACGACGCGGGTAGGGGTTTTAAAGCGATGCAATTAGGTATAAGTTATAAGGCAGAGGCAAGATAATTGACAGGTAAGCGGAGCACAGAGCCATATATTACCACGAGTCAAAAAGTGGCCACATATTAGTGGGTAAAATTATTCGAAATTTATATACAGTAAGTATATAAATCACACTACTGCTTGAAGTCTGTATATATATATATATATGAGGATTTGTATATGTAGTATATAATTTTGCACACGTATTTATCACAATTCTACATGGAATTAATTATGTAAATTTGTTTATGTAAATAAATAATGTCATTTTGTATCGGTCAACATGTAAATGTAAATTTGTGTATGTCAATCTATTTGCAAGTTTGTATATATAAATTATAGTCATACTAACTACTTGTCACCTTCAAAACACAAACATCATAACGCCATAAAAATTACAGTCAGATTACGACTGTCACTGTACCTGTACCATCCAACCCTACAGCTGTATTAACACTGTACCTACATCACCACTACATAAGGCCCAACACTTGTAATATCCATGCTAGACCTGTAATAACAAGTCCCCATACCCGTAATAGTAAGTCCCCACACCTGTAACTAACAAGCACCACCACACTTGCAATAACAACCCCCACACCTGTAAATAACAAGCACCACCACACCTGTAACTAACAAGCACCACCACACTTGCAATAACAACCCCCACACCTGTAAATAACAAGCACCACCACACCTGTAACTAACAAGCCCCCACACCTGTAATAACAACCACCACACCTGTAAATAACAACCCCCACACCTGTAACTAACAAGCCCCCACACCTGTAATAACAAATCGCCAACATTTATAATCTACTTACCTACCAGTCTGAATGAATCACTGAGACCACCACACCTGTCCTCGTTCACCTCACACCTTACCTGTAATAAACAAAAACACAAACATCACAACAAGGACAAAAACACTAAGTAAAAACATAAAAAACACAAACATCACAAAAAAAGGACAAAAACACGAAATAAACAAAAACATCACAAGGACAAAAATAAGAAATAAACAAGAACACAAACATCACAAAAAAGGACAAAAACACTAAATAAACAAAAACACAAATACACACAAAAAAAAATATTTCAGATGGAGAGGCTTAAAAAAAATATTATTTCAGTTACTATAATAGAAATTTAATAGGATTTGTATATTTTACTATTAATTATGTTGATTTTTTTTTTACAGTATAATCCTCAGTATCTTCATTGTCTTGTTTAATTACTAAGATGTGATTAGTACGTAGCCTCTGAGTCTTGACAGGTTACAGCAGATTGGCGGAGTCTCCCCTCTGTGTTATGTTTACACGAGGTAATGAAAACGGTGGTCCCACTCTCTAACAAGTTCTCTGATACTTTTATACCAGTACCACACTACCATATACCGGTACCACACTACCATACACCAGTCCCACACTACCATATTCTAGTACCACACTGCCATACAACAGTACCACACTACCATATACACGTACCACACTACCATATACCAGTACCACACTACCATACAACAGTACCACACTACCATACACCAGTGCCACACTACCATATACCAGTCCCACACTACCATACACCAGTCCCACACTACCATACACCAGTACCACACTACCATACACCTGTACCACACTACCATACACTAGTACCACACTACCATACACCAGCACCACACTACCATATTCTAGTACCACACTACCATACAACAGTCCCACACTACCATATACCGGTACCACACTACCATATACCGGTACCACACTACCATACACCAGTACCACACTACCATACACCAGTACCACACTACCATACAACAGTACCACACTACCATACACCAGTACCACACTACCATACACCAGTACCACACTACCATACACCAGTACCACACTACCATACACCAGTGCCACACTACCATTCTATCATAAAGTTCCTTAGTTACCTCACTCCGGTGCCCTTATATACGCCTCTCTACCTGACGTTGGTGAATGCTCGTGCTGGCGTTGGTGAATGCTCGTGCTGGCGTTGTGTTTTTGGGTATGGGCGTTAGTAGTGAAATCTGACGAGGCAACACCGTAGACTCTCTCTCTCTCTCTCTCTCTCTCTCTCTCTCTCCATCATGATAACCAACAGAGACGTGGAACAGGAACCTCATCCCTCTCCCCTCTCACCTTTCCTCCTCCACCCTCCTAGTCTCTTTCTCTCTCCACCACTGTCGTAATCAACAAAAGCGTAGAACAACAGAAGCAGGAAACGACAGAAACACGGAGCAACAGAAGCACGGAGCAACAGAAGCACGAAACAACAGATGCACGAAACAACAGAAGCGTGGAACAACAGAAACATGGAACAACGGAAGCATGGAACATCAGGAACCTTCCGATAATGACATTCCGGTTTATCAAGTCCCGGATTTTACGTGTGGAATCTTAAATTACAAGGTACACACACCTCCCCTACCGCCTCGTTAGTTCCCTCCACCACCACCTACCGCGGAGGGTGAGGGAGAGTAGGGGAGAGTGAGGGAGAGGAGGGGAGAGTGAGGGGGAGGAGGGGAGGGTGAGGGAGAGGAGGGGAGAGTGAGGGAGAGGAGAGGGGAGAGTGAGGGAGAGGAGGGGAGAGTGAGGGAGAGGAGGGGAGAGTAAGAGGGAGAAGGGGAGAGTGAGGGAGGAGAGGAGAGTGAGGGAGAGGAGGGGAGAGTGAGGGGGAGAAGGGGAGAGTGAGGGGGAGAAGGGGAGAGTGAGGGAGAGGAGGGGAGAGTGAGGGAGAGGAGAGTGTAGGAACAAGATGCGGGGAAGAATTAAGAAAGTGTAAGAGTGAGAAGGGAAGGAAGGAAGGAAGGAAGAACGAATAAGAAAAAAACAAGAGGGAAAGGAGAAATAAAGAGGAATGAGACAAATAGCAAGAGGGACGGACGGAGAGAAGAAAAGAGAAAAGTGGGAAGGAAAGGGACAATGAAGAACGAGAAGAAGAATGGAAGGGTAAATTATAAATAAGGTTGAACGAATAAGGAGGATAAAGTGATGGTGACAAGAATGAGAAATGAGGAAGAGTTGCCGACGTACCTTCCTTCTGTCCCCTTCCTTCCTTCCTTCCTTCCTTCCTTCCCTCCCTCCCTCCCTCCCTTCCTCCCTCCCTTCCTTCCTTCCTTCCCTCCCTCCCTCAATGACACACACACACACACACTGGAAAACCAAAATACTGAGGAACATAGATAATTATAATTGGAAAGAAATATAATTAAAATTTTCCCGATTATAATAAATATAAATAAAATAGGAAGAAAAGAAAACGAGTTCCAATTTTTCCCCCAAAGAAAAAATTGGAAATAAAGTAATCCTTTTTTCATATAAATTGTTAAATGAAAAAAAATAAACAAGAAACCCCAAAATAGGGTAATGATAGACTATTATAATCAAGTAAAAAAATAGGGTAAATCATGAATAATTAGTAAGTAAACTTTAAATACCTATTATCATAATCAGAAAAAATAGGAGGATTATAAAAATACGGTTTACTTAATAGGCCAAAAATAGGGTGACTAAGAAGATAATAAGAAGCCGATTTTACAAATACGATCTATTATAAATTGGGAAATAATACGGCGACAAAAGAAAGAAATAAGTGTTAATATAATCTTAAAAATAGGTTGAAATAAGAATATATAGGAACCAATTTTCAAATACTAGAGCCTATTATAATTGGTTAAAAATAGGATGGAACAAATAATTAGAATGCGGCCTTTAATTAATCCTTACAAATGGGTGAAAATAGAGACACGACAGGGAGAGATACAGCTGTTTTCAATTACATGGCCTATTATAATCAGGGAATAAATAGGGTGGAATAGGAAGAGTTTAAGATGGGGCTTTTCACTACGTATTATTATTGTAAAGTGGACAAAATAGCATAAACCGACAAGGAAATAAGTATTCTAAACAACACGACCTAATAGGAACAAAATAATAGGAACAAAATAATAGGCACAAAATAGGGAAGAGGAACAAACTACAAGAATCAAATAACAAGGTCTACTACTATAACTGGGGGAAAAGGGAGAAAGAAATGGAGGGAGGAGAGAGGGAGGTAGGGGGAGGTAGGAAGAAGGGAGTGGGGAGTGGGAGGGGGAGTGGGGAGTGGGAGGGGGAGTGGGAGGGAGAGTGGGGGTGGGTGGGGGAGCGGTGGTGGTGGCGGCGCCTGGGTGGCTCCGCCGGGCCGGACCCCTCCGCTCCTCATTGCTTGGAAGAATCCACAACTGTCACAGAAACGATTGGCCTCCCTGGAAATGAGCCGAGTGTTTAATTTTATTACCTTTGTTTTATTAGGCCCGCGCAGACGGTCCAGCTACCCCGTCCCAGGAAGATAATTGTAACCCACACTAGCCATTAAGGATCAGTTAAACGTATCGGGCTAATTAGAAATTCAACCTTGGGGCCATTCCGAGTTTACTTCAATTTTCTGCCGGCCAGAGCTAAAGGGGGCCGTCCCGATCCTTGGGTTTTTGGCTCGGACGTCCCCGTAAAACGTTTACTGTCGGGGCCTCCAGCGTATTTGGACACAGTTAATTTAACCATTACATTTGCCTCAGCCATTTAACTATTACAGGGTCTGTGCTCAGGCGATTTGGGCCGTGGGAGGAGCTCTCTTGTAACACTTAATGGCCAAACTGTCCACCATCAACACTGGCCCGCCGACATATTGAACCAAGACTAGAGGGAGAAAAAATGGTGTTGATCTGTGTGTGTGTGTGAGAGTCTGTCTGTCTGTCTGTCTGTCTGTCTCTCCCATCACTGTATCTTACACAATACCATCATCTGTAGGCCCTAAGACACATCAATCACCCCTCATAAGAAATCCATTTAAATTCTAATTACTCGACATAACATAAACAATAAAATTAGGATAGATAAATACTTCAACGAAATGCCATTAATTTGGTGAACATTTGTATGGAATCTCAAATAAATAGCTTTTAATACTAATAATAATAATTCATAATAAATCAAATTTATAATAAAATTAAAAAAATTAAAATAAAAGAATATTATTTCATAGTAAATAAAAAAATTACATAAATAACTAAATAATAATAATAATAATAATAATAATAATAATAATAATAACTAACAAAAATAATAAGGAACCATAAGGAAATGCAAAAAATGAAAAAAATCAATAATGAGAAACAATATATGTATGTTGTGTTGTCAATAGTAAGAGAAACAATTGAGACCCTACAATTGTGTGTAAATGAGGCAGAAAGTCAGATCAGCAACCTGGGACTTGGTCACAATTTTCGTGATGCCATATGGCAGCAGAGTCTACCATTAGACAACACATTATGCTTCCAATATCTTCCCAGGCGGTAGTAACCTCCCTGTTTGGTAGCTGCCTACTACCTACATTACATAAAAGGAACATACATTAAACTACAACAAAAACATACATATAAAACTAAAAAATAACTATAACAACAAACAAATATCATAACACAAACACGAAAACAAAAATATTCTAAAATTAAAAAAAAAATGTATTATACAAATAAAAACAACAAAAACAAGATTATAGCCAAAAAATTAAAAACATGATAAAAATAAAAGAATTACAAAAACATCCAAATAATACGACAGACATAGACATAACATAAACCAATAAATGACAAACGAACAATAAAAAAAATATGGAGATAAAATAAATATAAGACACACACACATGAATAGGCCTATACAAAAGCTTAAAAATATATGTACACACACACACAGACACACACACACACCTTAACGTCCTTGACCTGCAAAGCCCTGAGGTCAAGAACACGCCAGGCTCAACTACCTCCAAATCGCAAATAACCTCAACGCCCTATACAATTCCAGGCCTCCGTACCTCCAAACTTCAGATGACTTCTACAGCCTCAAAACCCTAGTCCTCATCTTCTCCAAATGACCTCCAAATTCTACAAATCCAGTTCATTGTACCTCCAAATTGCAGGTTTTATCCATAATCCACATCCTACAAACCCTCCAAATTCAGTTATCTATCTACTCCTTTGAGGCTACATGTCCACATCTTGGGAGTCTTCATTATCCTCCTCGCCCTCCCAGCATGAGTCCAACCTGAGTCTCACCTGGGACAACCTCCTCACCTCTCAAAACACCAGGCCAGGTAACTTCAAATTTAAACCAACAATACTCCAACCTTTGACCTTTTCCTCTTCATTTCTAGACCTTGTACTCACTCCAAAACACCTCATTCTATCTCATTAACCTCCAAGAAATCCCAAAAACTCACCTGCAAAACCTTCAATTTACCTACAACTCCATCCTGACTTGTAACACCCACGGAGGCTATCAAGTACTGTCTATAACTATCCAATACCGTTTTATTTACCTATCCAGAACGTACTATCCACACCTCCCTATCCCATCCACGTCCCCCCCGCCCACGAACTCTTCCACCCAGCTCATAACTACACACAAAGTCGAAATGCCTCTCGTGATAACTACCTGAACTAGTGCTTGTGTTGTTAGGGGTAAAGAACAATACACACATACACGTACACACACACACACACATGCTCGTACACACACATAAGCACACAACCACACCATATACTACAGTAATATGCATCCACAAATATTTCACAACACAAACACCTCTCTCTCTCTCTCTCTCTCTCTCTCTCTCTCTCTCTCTCTCGTCTACCGTAATTAGAGAAGTCAACTCGGCAAGTAGATTCCACTAACTCGGAGCACGACTGGTGAAGGTTACGAGGGGCTGAGGAGGAGAGGAAGAAGGGGAGGGAGAAGAGGGAGGGAGGGAGAAAGATGAGGGAGGGAGGGAGAAAGAAGCGGGAGGGAGGGAGGAAGAAGCGGGAGGGAGGGAGGGAGGGAGGGAGGGAGGGAGGGAGGGAGAAGAGAAGAGGAGAGGAAAGGAAGAAGACAGTGTGGAGAGATGAGGAAGAAAAAGCGGGAGGGAAAGTAGAGGAGTGGGGAATTGAAGGTGTGGAGAGGAAGGGGAGGAAGATCAGAGGGGAGGGGAGGGGAATGTAGGGATGGGGATGGTGGAAAGGGAGACAAGAGTGAGAGGTTGGGGAGTAGTAGGGAGGATTGGGGAGGGGGAGATGTGGGAAGGGGGAGGTAGAATGTTGGGAAGGGGGAGGGGAATGTTGGGAAGGGGGAGGAGACTGTGGGGAGGAGGGGGGAGTTTGGGGAGTAGTAGGGGAGATTGGAGGGGGTGCAGTAAGGAGAGGCAGTGGTCGCCAGAATAGACAAGGAGCAACGAGGCGCTTCACTTATCTGTCCCACCGAGAACAAAAACAAACAAACAAACAAACAAACACATTACCAAAGAGAAACAAATAATAAAATATGTTCTATAATACTGTACATCTTGGTAGTCGCGGCTACTGTCGTTAATGAGGCAGTTACTGTCGTTAATGAGGCAGACACTGTCGTTATAGTCGCTGCTACTGTCATTATATCGTCATAAACACTATTACTGTCGTTATGTTCATGGATCCATCTGCCAGGGTGGTCGCTCTTCTCTTTGTTTTTTTTTTCCTAACTTTTCCCTTACTATACTAAAATTTCCCTGAGTACATAAAAAGTTCCCCCTGAGGACATAAAAATTTCCCTAAGTACAAAAAATTTCCCTAAATCATCCCTAAAATTTCTCTATATACACAAATTTTTCCCTGACTTACTCCTAAAATATCCCCAAGTACACACAAAAATTCCCCAACTCTCCTAAAATTTCCCTGAGTACACATAAAAAATTTCCCTAACCGACCCCTAAAATTTCCTTGAGTACACATTAAAAAAATTTCCCTGACTCACCCATATATTAAGTCTTGTTACCTGATTGCTTTATTTCCCTTCCTACCCCCTGCTTATAGTGGTGGGAAATTTATCTCGCTAAGGAAAAAAAAAGGTACACACGATACTTACAATACTGTCTTATAAACTGACTGTGTGTACTGTAGAGATAACAGCGACGATAGTGAAGAGAGGAGAAGAATATCAACGATCAGGAAGTTTTAATTCAGATACTCTTCCGTCATAAATTTACTGACTCAAATTTACAGTTAATCACAAAAGTTTAACACACACACACACACACACGTACACACACACACACGTACACACACACACACACACACACAAAAACGTCTCCTGGGGGTCAACAAACATACACATGATAAATTAATAGTCTCGAGCGAGTAACTCAAGACGACCCTCTGGACAGACTAACTGACAGACACACGAAGTAACAGACTGATGAACGAACTGACAGACATGTGAACTAAAAACAAAAGGACAGAAAGACGAACCGACAGACAGACTGACTGACGGTAAAACAGACAGAAGATATCGCAAAATTCCCAGTTTGTCGACCACGGGAATAATAAACGAACTAATTCCTCTGTAGCACGGGGAATGGGCGTGATGGGTGAGCCTGACCGCCCATTCATCGTAAGGTCGAGCACAGCCCTCCGCACCCCCACCATGGGCGCGAGGGGTAGGGGGTGACAGTGATGGGCCGCCCACCAGTCGTAAACATGGGCCGGACCCCCCAAGCAACCAAGATGGGCCGCCCATTCACAGTAAACTCAGGCCGCCCCCACTACCCCACTGTGGGTGTGATGGGCCGCCCACTCGTCGTAAACACAGGCCGCCCCTTCACCAGTAATGCCAAGTGAACGCTTCCAGGAATTACTCCCCGACACAAATTTTCTCCCTCAGGGCGTTCCTTCTGTGTGTGTGTGTGTGAGAGAGAGAGATATACACCACCACCAACACTACTGCAGGAATCAAAGTCACAGTGCTGAGATGATAAGCGAGTCGGCCAACACCTGCACCAAACTCACTCTCTCAGCGTGTAATGGACGCCTGAAAAACACCTTGTATAAATAACTATAAATTATTAAAGTTACCAGTTATTTTTTTCTAGATAAAACTAACACTAATTTATGTGACCCTTATGTATTATACTTGGTCTAAAAAGTACCTTTATGATTTTGTGCGAGATAATATGAGACAACAGATGAAGAATTTTGAGAACCTTACCGAGCCAACAGGAGTCATAGTGTTCATTTTGGAAATCATCGGCCCCTTCCGGAGAGATACGTTTTCGGGCGAGTCATTATGCAATATTAATAACTGTTTTACATGTTCACTCGAGTTCAGGTGATCAATTTATCCATAATTGAATAACAAGGATGAGGTTTACAGGTAATAGCCCAGCTTAGATTACAGGTACAGTCCAGGTAACGGCAACTACCTGGCTGCTTCTGTTACCACATTTGTGAGGAACCAAACAAAGGAAAAAAAATAACAGCAATAACAGTTATCATACACCAGTGAGTGTTAATTTGTTGACGGTATTAACATAATATTAACCGCTCGAGTACCATAACTTAAACGTCCACAGTAGTACGATATCCCCATTCTCAAGAGTCATTATACCGAGTGTTATAATAGAGTCCGTTGTAAATCACAGGTCACTAATGCTGAAACATATTAGTGAATATTGACTGTTGTAAGTAACCAGTGATGTACTCAAGTAATGGTCTGTTCCACCCACGGGATAAAGCGTTTGAATTATTCATGTGAAGGATGAGTCAACGAGCTACACTCATCATGAATAAAATGTACTTAATTTATACTCATTATTATACATTTCATTGCGTAGTGTATTCTAGCCATGAACGCAATTAACACTGTGTACACTCCGCTGTACACACACACACACACACACACACACACGATGTAAGTGGTTCAGTCCAGTCAAGATATAATAACACTTATGACACACACTCGAGCCAAGAACAAGTTCCTAATGGAATATATCTTAGCGGAGTGTCTCGACCCGTCACACAGTCTTAATAACAACCAACATACAAAAAACCGAAATGTGTTACAGTGATAAAAATATTAACAAAATACAGCGAACAATAAGAAATAACACAAACCTTTTATAAAATGACTAAATAAAGAGAGGAACCAGACAGCCAAGGGGTGAAATTGAACAGTGACAGCAAGATGTAAATACAGTGGGAAGGCAGAGCTCCAGATAAGATTAGTAGAAGGCTGTAGACAGAGAAAGACCAATAAGCGCGCGCAGGGAATGAATGGAAACACAGGGAGTAATAAAGATGCCGTGTAGATGGAAGGGGGAAGACAATAAGAGCAATAGATAAGATCCCGAAGATGGAATGGGAAGACCCAACGGGCGGAGCAAATCGGGCCAACGGAGCAATCTGGATTCCTCCAACCCGCCACGCTAACTCTGCTCTCCAATCAATATAAAATCATTCTTATTATTTTTTTCTTTTTTTATCACTATACATAAAACTCATCTTGAGCAAATTTGGAGGATATTGAGTTGAAGGAATTTAACTTAATGTGTTATGTTTTAGAGGTAGGAATTCAGTACGTAGGAGGTAGAAATGGCGAATACATTGTAAACAAGACGAAGACTAGTGGAGTTTCCCTCCCCCCTTCCAGGCGTCCCTCCCAAGCAGGCCGGACCATTCTAGACCTCAATAAAAGGTGCTGGAGCGACAATTGTTCAAAGCTCCGTTAAATGAAAATAATTTTAATTAACAACTCCTCGTCCCAAACAATAAGGGCGACTCCTTCTCCTCCTCCTAATGTGACATTCTGGGCCCTAATTACGCGCCTGGTCAAATGAATTGTTGTTGTAATTGATGATGGCGTCGTGCAGGGACATTGAAAAAGTAGACAAGACAGAAAACGGGAAATATAAGGCGCCACGGAAGTTGTTTTATGGTTATCTTGACAACAATTTAGTGAAGATAATTGGCTTTTTCCTCCCAACTTTGTTATGAGACGATATAAGAAAAAATAAAAATTAGACTAGTTTGACGGACACTATAGTTTACCTCGTTCAGTAGTGTGTGTCATTGTGTTGTTTCCAGTAGTATAGTTAGTTAGTGAAGGGGTGTGTTTGTTTATATAATAATGGCAGCCATATAATTCACTCTCCCCCCACACTTCATCTAAACCTAACCTAACTCTCCCCCACACTTCATCTAAACCTAACCTAACTCTCCCCACACTTCATCTAAACCTAACCTAACTCTCCCCCACACTTCATCTAAACCTAACCTAACTCACCCCCACACTTCATCTTAACCTAACCTAACTCACCCCCACACTTCATCTTAACCTAACCTAACTCACCCCCACACTTCATCTAAACCTAACCTAACTCTCCCCCCACACTTCATCTAAACCTAACCTAACTCTCCCCCACACTTCATCTAAACCTAACCTAACTCTCCCCCACACTTCATCTAAACCTAACCTAACTCTCCCCCACACTTCATCTTAACCTAACCTAACTCTCCCCCACACTTCATCTAAACCTAACCTAACTCTCCCCCACACTTCATCTTAACCTAACCTAACTCCCCCCCACACTTCATCTAAACCTAACCTAACTCTCCCCCACACTTCATCTAAACCTAACCAAACTCACCCCCACACTTCATCTAAACCTAACCTAACTCTCCCCCACACTTCATCTAAACCAAACCTAACTCTCCCCCACACTTCATCTAAACCTAACCTAACTCTCCCCCCACACTTCATCTAAACCTAACCTAACTCCCCCCCCCCCACACTTCATCTAAACCAAACCTAACTCTCCCCCCACACTTCATCTAAACCTAACCTAACTCTCCCCCACACTTCATCTTAACCTAACCTAACTCCCCCCCACACTTCATCTAAACCTAACCTAACTCTCCCCCACACTTCATCTTAACCTAACCTAACTCTCCCCCACACTTCATCTAAACCTAACCTAACTCTCCCCCACACTTCATCTTAACCTAACCTAACTCCCCCCCACACTTCATCTAAACCTAACCTAACTCTCCCCCACACTTCATCTAAACCTAACCTAACTCTCCCCCACACTTCATCTAAACCTAACCTAACTCACCCCCACACTTCATCTTAACCTAACCTAACTCACCCCCACACTTCATCTTAACCAAACCTAACTCTCCCCCACACTTCATCTAAACCTAACCTAACTCTCCCCCCACACTTCATCTAAACCTAACCTAACTCCCCCCCCACACTTCATCTAAACCTAACCTAACTCTCCCCCACACTTCATCTAAACCTAACCTAACTCTCCCCCACACTTCATCTTAACCTAACCTAACTCCCCCCCACACTTCATCTAAACCTAACCTAACTCTCCCCCACACTTCATCTTAACCTAACCTAACTCTCCCCCACACTTCATCTAAACCTAACCTAACTCTCCCCCACACTTCATCTTAACCTAACCTAACTCCCCCCCACACTTCATCTAAACCTAACCTAACTCTCCCCCACACTTCATCTTAACCTAACCTAACTCTCCCCCACACTTCATCTAAACCTAACCTAACTCACCCCCACACTTCATCTTAACCTAACCTAACTCTCCCCCACACTTCATCTAAACCTAACCTAACTCTCCCCCACACTTCATCTAAACCTAACCTAACTCTCCCCCACACTTCATCTAAACCTAACCTAACTCTCCCCCACACTTCATCTAAACCTAACCTAACTCCCCCCCACACTTCATCTAAACCTAACCTAACTCTCCCCCCACACTTCATCTAAACCTAACCTAACTCCCCCCCACACTTCATCTAAACCTAACCTAACTCTCCCCCACACTTCATCTAAACCTAACCTAACTCTCCCCCACACTTCATCTTAACCTAACCTAACTCTCCCCCACACTTCATCTAAACCTAACCTAACTCTCCCCCACACTTCATCTAAACCTAACCTAACTCCCCCCACACTTCATCTAACCTAACCTAACTCCCCCCACACTTCATCTAACCTAACCTAACTCTCCCCCACACTTCATCTTAACCTAACCTAACTCTCCCCCACACTTCATCTAAACCTAACCTAACTCTCCCCCACACTTCATCTTAACCTAACCTAACTCACCCCCACACTTCATCTAAACCTAACCTAACTCTCCCCCACACTTCATCTTAACCTAACCTAACTCCCCCCCACACTTCATCTAAACCTAACCTAACTCTCCCCCACACTTCATCTTAACCTAACCTAACTCTCCCCCACACTTCATCTAAACCTAACCTAACTCTCCCCCACACTTCATCTAAACCTAACCTAACTCTCCCCCCACACTTCATCTAAACCTAACCTAACTCTCCCCCACACTTCATCTAAACCTAACCTAACTCTCCCCCACACTTCATCTAAACCTAACCTAACTCTCCCCCACACTTCATCTAAACCTAACCTAACTCTCCCCCACACTTCATCTAAACCTAACCTAACTCTCACCCACACTTCATCTAAACCTAACCTAACTCACCCCCCACACTTCATCTAAACCTAACCTAACTCTCCCCCACACTTCATCTTAACCTAACCTAACTCTCCCCCACACTTCATCTAAACCTAACCTAACTCTCCCCCACACTTCATCTAAACCTAACCTAACTCTCACACTTCATTCTTAAAATATCCGCGTGATAATTTTTTTTTCTCTTGACTGTAGATTAAGGAACACATTATTACGTCAGTTATATTTTTATTTTCTACGCCATATTGTTGGAGTGAGTGACATAGATGCGTTCTTACAATGGTTTATGTCAACTTTATGATATATTTACCCGTGAACACTTGAGAATTCGACCCCATGCAAGGCTGACTGTCGGTGGGTGAATGGGAAGATGAGAATGACTTTGACAATACAACTTAATGTACTCGTCAGTGTAACGTCCCCTTCACTTGTGCGTTTACAGGGGCTCGTCTTACAAACATTCCACAAATCACATTCTTTAAGGTTTTGTTTTGATATTGTTTTAATCTGATTCCATAGTGTGTCTAATATTGCTAGTTTCCCTCCGTCGAATGTAAACAAACACAGGGCCACCACACTGCACAAAACCTGACGAGCCCCTGTAAACGTACTAGTGAAGGGGACTGTACATGCAATTAATCTGGTTGTTTCAATAGAGGATGTAAGTTTTTCACCACTATACAGGATGTTTACAAAGTTACTTAAGTTACACATCTAAAATATTAATAAGCGTTTCATCATTATTTCCCGCTAATAACTGAATTGTTCACTATTTTCACCGCGACTTAAGATTTACAGCAAGAAATGTAAATGGTTGTCTTGACGATCCCTCCAATATTATGAGAAGAAAATTTGTAAATAACTTCCACATGGATGGTACTGTATTAAGTTTTCATTATTTATTATTTTACATCTTCGTTTTTTACTGTAAATAAGGTTTACGTTTTCATTATTATACATTATGTAAATTGTACAGTAAAAAAAAATTCTGGTTCACATCACCACTGCCATACATCAGGTCAGGTCTACGTCTTAACTAATGGTTTAAGTTTGGGATTCGTGAACTCGTTTAAAATTCGTCAAGGTGGGTGACATAAAACCTGGGAGTGATGGACGTATGGTTTAACTTTCAGGGTTTTATTTTTTTTTTCTTCTACCAACAGAACCAGTCAAGTCAGGTCAGGTCAGGTCAGGTCAGGTCAGAGGTCAAAAGTGACACGATACTGTCTGTAGAACTTTTGTATTACAGGTAACATCCGGGCTACTGAACAGGTATACATACAGATGAGTGTTACAGTAATGAACGTCTTCCAGTAAAACAAACGAACACCTTGACTAAAACTACAAAAAAATAAATAAAATACAATTCGAACACCGGGTCATTAAACCTCGAGAGAGAACACATTGATCTAAATAAACGATTAAAGTCACTGAAAATTAAGCTTTGGTTCAGCTAAATGGTTCAACTAAATGGCTCAGCTAAGTTGACCAACACACTGGAGTTATGTTACTGCTAAAACCTTCTTCTTAAACACACACACACACACACGTTGGTACACCTTAATTACTATTCCATTTACCAACTAATGAAATTATACTCGTAAACGAACACCTGTGAAATAGTATCCCTTTCAGCTACGTTTGTTCCCTAATATTAACTTTACATATTTTCAGACACTCGAGGAAAGTTACACACACACACACACACACACACACACACACACACATTAGAACTCAATACTGCACCGCTTCTTATGTAACCATGATGTATTTTTTTTTTGTACATTAACATTAAATTACAAAAAAATACAACAGTTGACATAATGTATAACAGCTTAAAATATGACTTAATTTATTTACAAAAGTACAAATTTACACCAGAATTTATAAAGTCTATATTTTTTACTTAATTTTGATGATAGTATTTTACTTCATATAAATAATTATACTTCTAAACTTAACCTTGGACTTATTTAAAGGTATAATAATATTTTCCTAATTTCAAATAATAATAACAGTACTGCATCTATTAGGCCTTAAATAATGCCTATCAACAAAACAAAAAACTAAAATAAAAATAAATAGTATGGCTCCCCCTACAAGTACACATCTTCCCGTTTTCTATAAGCCAAAGAACATAACGCTATCAACAACCAATAAAAATCGCGGTTAGTAATCAAGGTATATATGTCTCCCTCCCTCACTCTACCTCCCTCCCTCTCTCTACCTTCCTCCCTCTCTCTACCTCCCTCCCTCACTCTACCTCCCTCTCTCTACCTCCCTCCCTCCCTCCCTCTCTCTACCTCCCTCCCTCCCTCCCTCTCTCTACCTCCCTCCCTCTCTCTACCTTCCTCCCTCTCTCTACCTCCTTCCCTCTCTCTACCTCCCTCCCTCACTCTACCTCCCTCTCTCTACCTCCCTCCCTCCCTCCCTCTCTCTACCCTTCCCCTCCCCCCCTCTACCCCCTCCTACCTCCCTCCCTCTCTCTACCTCCCTCCCTCTCTCTACCTCCCTCCCTCCCTCTACCTCTCCACTGTACGTAAAATATCATTAATAAAAGTGTAAGTAATCCGTAGTAGTAGTAATTACCGTATCTACTCCAAGCACCATAAAACTGTTTGTATATTTTGAGTAATACTTATATACGGGTTTGACTGTGACGTAACACTATATGTTGACTACAGTAACGAAACAACTAAACAAACATTAATTGACTACAGTTCTACTTAATGACACAGCGGAGGAAGAGGAAGAGGGTGAAGAGGAGAAGGAGAAGACGGAGGAGGAGGAGACAAAGAAGGAAGAGGAACACGAGAGGAAGAATAGGAGGAAGAGGAAGAGGGGCACCAGGTGTTAATCTCTGGGTCCTGCTGCCGGGAGTCCTGAAGGAGGTGGGGGTCATAGGGTGATTTTCTTTAGTTACGCGTATGGGTTAAAATTATCCAGTTTGAGGGTGGATGATGACCTCTTGTGATTGGTGAGGGATAGCACTCTGTAGTGTTACTTTGTGTTTCTGGGTTATGGCGGGGGGGGTAATACGCACACTAAGGAACACATACATGAAAGAATACATTCATAAATTACTAAGAACACACACTAATTAACGAACATCAAATACTAACGCACTCCAACCACACACACACACACACACACACACAAGGTGAATCACATGAACACTCCTCAGGCTAAGAGTTACCTAGACCACACAAAAAAAACTATCGATACAAAATTATATTGAAAAAATATGACACAGCGGACGAAGGATTTTGACAACCCTTCCAAGACAACAGGAGTCATAGTGTTCATTCTGAAACTCATCGATCACCTAAGTAGAGAGAGTTCTATTGGGGGGATGACTGTACTGTACATACACAAGAGAGGTGTATTGATGTAAGTCCTTAATTACTGTATTAATGGTTAGTGTTTGGACTTACCTTGATTAAGTGTTTCGATAACTTAATACATTATAACATTAACAACATGATAACAAGATTAATGGAGACAGATATAAATAATAATGATGATGATGATGATGATGATGATTGATGATGATGATGATGATTGATGATTATGATGATGATGATGATTATGATGATGATAAGAAGAATAATAAGAATAAGAATACTATAGAAATATACACAAACAATGACAATGTAGAAATATACACAATCATACCGTAATACAGAAACATACACCAAAACAAACATACAAACATACACCCACACATGAACTACACCAACACACAAACAGTATCACTCTCTACAACAAACTACATTGACTGTATCACAACCAACACTCAGATGCTACAAACAGAATAACAAAATCACTTGCAACATTGTCAACAGGAGTTTCAACGGGAGTTTCAACAGAAGTAACAACCATTACTAGTGACAAGTGTAGTACATTTACCACACTACAGTATATTTATCTCTGGTTAAAACATCTACAGGGATAAAACAGAATTTATCTATACATTATAATTTTCATACTGTCACCTGTACTAATAATACGAATGTAAGAAATATATAGTGATGATACCAAACAAACGAACACAAAAAAACAATAACAATGCCAACAAAAACAACAATCACAACAAAAACAACAGCAACACCAACAACAAAAACAATAACAATCACAACAAAAACAATAACAATTACAACAACAACAGTCTCCCCAATACCTCTTAGCTCGCCGCCAGTAAGAAACCCTTATATAGGTTGAGAGATATTACGCTGAGAGAACTCTAATAAATTTCAACACTGCCAAATAAATCTAAACCACGTCAAAACTCATAACACAAGTTGTTCTTAACTCTGGTGGTGGTGGTGGTAGTGTGGTGGTGGTGGTAGTGTGGTGGTGGTGGAGGGAGGTGGTGGTGGTAGTGTGGTGGTGGAGGGAGGTGGTGGTGGTGGTGGTGGTAGTGTGGTGGTGTGGTTGTGATGGCGGTGGTGGAGTATGAGACTCTTGCCATACTCTGCCACCAACTTCCACCGACTCCCACCGACCCCCACCTGCCATCGACTCCCACCTGCCACCGACCCCCACCTGCCATCGACTCCCACCTGCCATCGACTCCCACCTACCACCGACCCCCACCTGCCACCGACCCTCACCTGCCACCGACCCCCACCTGCCATCCCTGAACCCAAGTGATGTGGCGAATATTGTCCATAATTTAGGACATACGTAAATAAATATATTAATATAATAACGAAATAATTACCATGAAAAAACAGCAAAAATAAAAAATCAATAAAATGAATTAGATAAAGAAATCAAAGAAATAAAAATGAAAACAATAGAAAAATAATAACGAATAAGTAAAATTAAATAAAGGAAAATTAAAAAGTAAATAAACAAATACAGTCAAAAGTAGATGTGTTCTCTGTGTCAAAAAGTAACATACTCAGGCATAGAGCTGCTGGCGCCACGACTATCAGGTTCACTCACTCACATACACGAGATGGCGTCAGTGAACTAGCTGTGTCACCAGGAAGTTCAGCATTTTATTTCCCAGCTCAAAGTGTGGGCGTGTGTGCAGCAGTGTGGGCGTGTGTATAGCAGTGTGGGCGTGTGTATAGCAGTGTGGGCGTGTCTATAGCAGCGTGGGCGTGTGTAGAGCAGGGAGGGCGGACGAGTGGGCGGTAGGGCGAGCGAGTGGGCGGCAGGGCGGGTGGACAAGGTGGGTTCTAGACAGCAGTAAAAGCAAAAGACTGTGAAGAAGGTGAAGACAAATGGAGGGTCTCAACCTTACCTCTCCTAGTTACTCTTTCTTCCACACTATTTTCTTCTCTTCTCCCTCCTCCTACCCTCTCCTTTCTCCTACTTTTTCCTTCCTCTTCCTCTCTCCTTCCTCTTCCTCTCTCCTCTCTCTCTCTCTCCCCCTTCTACTCTTTCCACCCTCCTTCCCTCTCCCTGCCGCCTCCTCCTCCTCTTCATCTCCCTCCCTCCTCCTACATTCTTCTTCCTATAGTGTTATTTATCCATATTTCTCTACGTTCTTTTATATATTTTTCTGTCATCATCTTGTCTATTCCTTACCTCCCCTTTACTGTGTTTTCCCAATAATTTCTTTTTCTTCCTATTTCTCCTCCTCCTCCATTCGTTCTTGTGGGGTAATTCCTTTCATTTATTCTATTCCCTCCTAAGTATATTTTTCTTGTCATCTATTCTTCTTCCTTAATGTTTACTTGTTATTTCTCCTATCCTCCTTCTCCTCCTTCCCCTCCTTCTCTTCTCATTTTTCCTACTACTCTTCCTCCTCCTTAATACTAATTTTAATACTAATAACAATAACAATAAAATAATAATAATAATAATAATGATCATAGTTGTCATCATCATCATCATCATCATCATCATCATCGTCATCATCATCATCATCATCATAAATCTCATCTGAAAACGAAAAAAAAAAAACAAGACAAAAAATAAAACAAAATAAAAAATAATATTAAACAAGATCTAAGAAGAAATTAGATCAATGGTTCACAAAACAGAGTAACAACAGTACAGTCAACAGAGACAACAGGTAACAGGTAACAGGTGAGAGATAATATAATACAGGTGGCAAGGCAATAATAAACATGTTGAACAGCGCGGCAGACAGGCTCGGTCAAGGGCACTCTCCCTCCCTCCCTCCCTCCCTCCCCCTTCCTTCCCTCCCTATAGCCAGTTACTCATTTGAATACGGGTTGAGGGGGACACCTGACACTCTGCTCTAATAATACCTGTGACTTAATTGAGTGGTCAGTGTGAAGGAAGGTATCAAGAGAGAGAGAGAGAGAGAGAGAGAGAGAGAGAGAGAGAGAGAGAGAGAGAGAGAGAGAGAGACCCCGTCAGCCAATCTCGTCTCCGTCGGGAAAAGTCGCGTCGTAAGGCACATCGGAAGGGGAAGGAGGTAAGGAGATAGAGGAGAGAGAGGGAAAGAGGTAGAGGAGAGAGAGGGACGGAGGCAGAGGAGAGAGAGGGACGGAGGTAGAGGAGAGAGAGGGTGAAGATGGGGAAAAAGCGGAGGGGGAAAGTGATGAGGAAGAGGTGGTGTAGGAGGGGTAGGAGAGAGGGTGCAAAACGGAGAGGAGAGGGAGAAAGATTGTGCAAGAAAGTAGAGGAAAGAGTTGGGAAGAGAGGGGAGGAAAGTGGTAGAGAAAATGAAGGTCGGGGGGGAGAGAGGGAGGAAGAGGGGACGGTTAGAAAACACTCCCCATGTCCAAGTGTTGTATCAAAAACACACTAAAACACTCCCCATGTCCAAGTGTTGTCTCAAAAACAGATTAAAACACTTCCCATGTCCAAGTGTTGTCTCAAAAACACACTAAAACACTCCCCATGTCCAAGTGTTGTATCAGACAGAGAGTAAAGTCTCCCTTCATTGCCTCTTGACCTATCTCGTCTCTGTGGGCCATAAATCTACTTTCTTACAGATGTTTCTCAGCCGTAAATTAACATGGTGAGACCGTCCCTCTCTGCCTCACAGGTCCCCGAGTGAGTTAAATAAAAATAACCAATGTCAGGGAGCACCTACAAAAAGAGGCAACGTTAATGGCCAAACTGCGACAAAATGAAACGAAATCGCAGCTCCAGAAAGTGCCCAATTGACGACCCCGGGGGCAAGAGGCGGCTCCCCAACACGGGTGCCCGAGGATCGATCTACACGAGTTAAGAGTGGGTGGAAATGGTCCTTATGGTCCAACGCAGTTAGATCTAGCCTCCATGGACGTCCCCGGTCCTGGTGCCATCCTGAGGACCCATTTAGATGATATCTCCAGGAGCGGCGTGGAGGTGAGGGAGTGCCGCACAGTGCCACCACTACTCCTGCCACTAAAACCGCCAGAGGTGACAACAGTTCTGCCAGCAGTGACACCAAACATGACAACAGCAACACCATTGTTACTAAGAGTGTATTCTTTAAGTAACTCTGTGCCAACAGTCCCGTCACAGCAACCAACAGTGCCGTCACAGCTACCAACAGTGCCGTCACTCTCACGTGTACTTCAAGGAATGGCAGTGTTTCGAAGGAGTAACACCAGTGACGCTATACGTGACACCAGTGCCACTCGTGTTACTGTGACACTACAACCATCGTGGGTGACAACAGGGCCAATACTCAGGTATAACCTAACCTTTGTCACCACACAATACAACACCACAAAAACAGATCTAAACCACTTGACTCGAACTGTGGTGGTCCCAGGTCGCTCCCGTTCACCTCTCACAGTTGTCGCTCAGTGTTGTTGTCCAAGTCCAGCCAACCCAAGTCAGGCCATCCCAAGCCCGACCAACCCAAGTCCGACCAACCCAAGTCCGGCCAACCCAAGTCCGGCCAACCCAAGTCCAAATCCAGCTGGCAGTACTCAATTTCCATTCCAGACATTTCGAGTTCAAATGCAAGTCTTTATTTCCAATACATGGCATATGCTCGCTCCAAAACGTATCTTTACGATTTTGTGTGAGACAGTAATAATAATATAATGGTTGCTCTTCGTGTAACGAGGATGGCCAGCCCTAGGGCCACCAAGGCGTGAAATTGTTTGTTTAGGTGTAGAAGCTGTCGCCAACACAACAACCACACCCTGAGTTAATGAGTTGCATGACCCAGTGTCAAGGAATAGTCAGAGAAAACCGGACAACTCGCCAACTGCACTGGCTAACCATTACCCCGGACCACAATCCGCAAATTCATTAACATCCAGGCCTCAATTACTGGCGGGTAGACAGAGGCAAATGGTGTAGAGAAACCTGCTCATAGTTTCACCCTGCCCGGGGATCGAACCCGGGTCCGCTCGCTTGCGAGGCGAACATGCTGACCATTACACCACAGGTCGCCACTGTTAGATAATATGACAACAGACGAAGGATTCTGACAACACTACCCAGACAACAGGAGTCAGTGTCGCAGATATTTTTTTGGAGCGAGTACATGTGTAATAACAACAGCTGGTCTTAATAATAACAACAGCTGGTCTCCATAATAACAACAGCTGGTCTTCATAGTAACAACAGCTGGTCTTCATAATAATAATAACAGCTGGTCTTCATAATAACAACAGCTGGTCTTCATAGTAACAACAGCTGGTCTTCAAAATAACAACAGCTGGTCTTCATAATAACAACAGCTGGTCTTCATAGTAACAACAGCTGGTCCTCATAATAACAACAGCTGGTCTTCATAACAACAACAGCTGGTCTTCATAATAACAACAGCTGGTCTTCATAACAACAACAGCTGGTCTTCATAACAACAACAGCTGGTCTTCATAATAACAACAGCTGGTCTTCATAATAACAACAGCTGGTCTTCATAATAACAACAGCTGGTCTTCATAATAACAACAGCTGGTCTTCATAATAACAACAGCTGGTCTTCATAGTAACAACAGCTGGTCTTCATAATAACAACAGCTGGTATACTGAGACTTACACACCTGCAGTAATCCGGACTCAACTACATTAATCCGGACTCAATTACATTAATCCGGACTCAAGTACTAAGAGTATGTGACTTGTGATAGGAGAGGAACAATGATAAGGGTCTCAGGTTCTTGTAAATAATTCATGTTACCCCACAAGGACCATCTGCCACACCCGTACATCTATGACTTACAAGCTGATGTGTTGGTGGTCCTGTGTACGGAGGGATATATCTCTCTCTCTCTCTCTCTCTCTCTCTCTCTCTCTCACTTTTCCTCCCTCACTACATCTTCCTACTCCTCCCCCTCCTTCTCTCTCTCTCTCCTCCTCCTCCTCCCTCCTGCCGTGCACATCACCCACTTCCCTTTCCCCCTCCCTCCCTCCCTCACAAGACACATCAACCCTTCCCCTCTCCCCCTAACCAACCGTACACACATACATATCATACATACATACATACACAACAATCAACAGTCCTTCCCCTCCTCACATACACTATACACAAACAATCAATTACGCTACATTTGCTATATTACACTCGGGAAGGACAAGAGTTTTTTTTTATATTGTCATAACGCAATTAGAGGCGCACTGGGGAGCCATTTGTGTCATACGGGCAAAGATACTCACCCCGACACGTCCCTCACCCCCCTTCACCCTTGTCCCTCTATCACCCCTTCTCTCCCCGTCCCTTTATCTCCCCTTCCTCCCCCTCCTCCCTCTCTCCCCCCTCCCCTCCCTCTCTCGGTATATCGACCTCCATACGGGTATAACGATATCATGAGAGATATATTTGGGTATGACAGGGAAGTTGTTTCATGTTAGGTTAGGTTAGGTTAGGTTAGGTTGGGTTGGGTTGGGTTGGGTTGGGTTGGGTTGGGTCGGGTTAGGTTGGGTTGGGTTGGGTCGGGTCGGGTTAGGTTAGGTTAGGTTAAGTTGGGTTAGGTTAGGTTAATGTATGTATGTATGCTTTCACAGAGTCGAGGTTCAGTCCTTTATATCGCCCTTCATCCGAGTATAAGCAAGACCTTGAAGATATATTCGAGTATGACTGGAATTTTGGTGTATATTGGTAATATTCTCTCAGCATATTATCGACCATTTTGTAATAACAAGACGAGGTAATATTTCTGAACTACTCATCTGTTTACATTACACTACATCCGGGTTGTATCGTAAACAAGGGTATGATGTATTCGGGTTATGTTTTATTATGCTTCAGGGTATTGGTAATGTAACCTGGGTATAACTTCAAGTACTGGAGTGTGAAGACTGGGTGTATCATGGAGGCGTATGGGGGAGGGGGGGGAGGGGGAGGCGGAGGGTGAGGGGGAGGGGGAGGGGGGAGGGGGAGGGGGTGGGGGTGGGGGGAGGGGGGTGTTGGTGGTGGTTGTGTGTGTTGTGAAAAGTGGGATAGGAGGCGCTCTCTCTCTCTCTCTCTCTCTCTCGTGTGTGTGTGTGTGTGTGTGTGTGTGTGAGGGAGAATGGACTGGCTGGCTGGTCCAATGAAGTCAAATTTGATTTTTCTTTCTGTTTCCCTTTTTTCATCACTCGCTTGAGGGAGGGAGGGAGGGAGGAAAGGGCGATGGTGGAAAAAGAGTGGAAAAGGGAGAGAGAGAGAGAGAGAAAAAAAAAAGAATAGGAATCAACATGAGAATAGAAGGAAAGAGAGAAGAAAGAGAACAAGAGAGAGAGAGAGAGAGAGAGAGAGAGGGTAGCACCACCAACAACAACAGTGAGGAAAGTTCACCTTGGAGGCTCAAGTTGCAAGACCTTAATTGTACACTAAAATTAATACTAAACACAACATGACCAAAGCAACACCAGAGGTCCTCATGTGACCTGCTCCCTCCCCCCTCTCCTTCCCTCTCTCTCTCTCCCTCCCTCCCCCCTCTCTCTCTCCCTCCCCCCTCTCTCTCTCCCTCCCTACCTCCCTTTCTCCCACCATGCCTCGTATCCCCCCATACTCCCTCCTACACCTCTTCCCTCCAGACACTCTCACACCTCATCTCTCCCTCTCTCCCTCCTTCCCTCTCCCTCCCTACCTCGCTCCCTCCCCCTAACCCTCCCTCACACTTCTCCCTTCCCACATATTCTCTCCCCTCACGTCATCCCATTTCCTCTCACTTAAAGTTTCCCAATTCCCCTGTAGCGCTCCTTTCCCACCCCGTCCCACTCTCTCCTGTATACACCTCCCTATCTTGATCCCACTTCTTCCCCCTCTCCCCCCCCCCTCTCTCATCCCCGTACAGCCACATTGCACAACACTGTAGGTACCTTAACACCAACCTTCCCTCACTCACCTACCTTCTCCTCTCTCTCCCTCCTTTTTAACTCTCTCCCCCTCCCATGCATCCCTCCCATCCACACCTCCCCTTCTTTTCCACTGCCAAGCACCCATTCTTAAACCCCCTCCCCTTCCTCCTCTCCCCCTCCTCTCACCTTCTGCCCATGATTCAATTATCTTCTTCTTCTTCTTCTTCTGCCAGACTATAATGGGTTAATTTGGATTGCTTTTTTTTACCCCCCCTCCCCCCCCCCTTTGTTGTGGGCGCTGGTGTGGCTAATGGCTGGTTGAGGTGAGGAGGTGGAAGAGGAGTTGGAGATGGAAGAGGAGAGGAGGAAGAGGAGGTGGAAAAAGAGGTGGAGGTGAGGGCGGAAGAGAAGTAGTAGGAAGAGTAGGTGAAGGTGGAAGAAGAGAGGAGTAGGAGGAAGAGAAAATGAGGAGGGGATGAAGTGAGAAAAGGGAGGGGAGGAAATGAGGTGAGAGAGGAGAGAAAGAAGTGATAAAGGGGAAAGAAGTGATAAAGGGGAAAGAAGGACGGGAAGGGTAGGAAAAAAAGAGATGGAAAGAAGAGAAAGATAAGGAGAGATGTAAAGGAAAATAAAGACAAACTTGTAGAAAAAATAATGAGAGGAAGGAAGAAAAAAGAGAGAGAGAGAGAGAGAGAGAGAGAGAGAGAGAGAGAGAGAGAGAGAGAGAGAGAGAGAGTAAAAATAGGAGAATGAAGAACAGAATAAAAACTGCGAGGAAGAGGGAGACAGAGAAAGGAAATTATAAAGTTATAAAGAAGAAATGTAAAGAAGGAAAGAAAGAATAAAGAAAAGAACGAAGAAGAGACGATGAAGATAAACGTTTAGTGAAAGCAAAAAGCAATTATCTTCATGTGAGCTCACTTACCCAGGGCAGGAATACACAATGACCCAGTTAAGGTAGAGTCACAGCTCAATTACGACGCCATTTTGAGTTGTACTTGTGTCATTGCTAAAGTCAACCAATGAGAGGCCTTGTTGTGTCACTCGTAGACCAATGAGAGGCCTTGTTGTGTCACTCGTAGACCAACGAGAGGCCCTGTTGTGTCACTCGTAGACCAATGAAAGGCTTTGTTGTGTTACTTAAAGTCGACCAATGAGAGGCTTTGTTGTGTCACTCGTAGACCAATGAAAGGCTTTGTTGTGTTACTTAAAGTCGACCAATAAGAGGCTTTGTTGTCACTCGTCGACCAATGAGAGGCCTTATTGTGTCACTCGTCGACCAATGAGAGGCCTTGTTGCGTCAATGTTCAAGTCAACCAATGAGAGGCCTTGTTGCGTCATTGTTAAGGTCGACCAATGAGAGGCCTTGTTATGCCACTGCTAAAGTCGACCAATAAGAGGCTTTGTTGTCACTCGTCGACCAATGAGAGGCCTTATTGTGTCACTCGTTGACCAATGAGAGCCCTTGTTGACATCCTCATTTATCTTACGAAGCGTTGAGAATCTTATCATCAGAAAGCTACTGTACATTACTCTTATGAGAATTAATAATCTCTCAGTAGAATTAGGAGTCATTACAGTACTCATATTTGTGAGACGACGGCACAAGACTCACAAAGTTTATGAATGAACCTCGTTTGAGTAGATATATTTACTCTTATTTATGAGAAAACTCCACCACACCCAAAAAAAAATATTTATGAATGAATCTAGTTGTGAGCATTCAATTATAATGTAATTTTATGAGAAACTTCCCTAAATACACACAAACGTTATGAATGAATTTTGTGAGAGAGTACTCATAATTACTGTAGCTTGTAAGGCGACTCCTGAACTCACAAAACCTTACCATTATGAGTGTAAGAGTATAGTTTGTGAGTAAACTCCACCTCACTCTTAAACTAGGGGGGGGGGGGCAGTCTGTTCTAGGTCAGGGGGAAGAGGGAGGGGGAGGAGAGAAGGGGGAGGGGGTAAGGGGTGGGGGAGGGAGAGGGGTTATTCTCGTCGAAGTAAGGGCACTGAGTAATAAGATGAGGAATGAGAGGGAGAGAGAGGGGGGAAGGAGGGAGGATGAGGGGAGGGGGGAGGAAGGAGAGGGGTAGAGGAAGGAGAGGAGGAGAGGTGTGGGTGATAATTACTTAGCTGAGAGGTGGGTGGGTGGTGGGGTGTCAGGTAGTTGGGGGGGGGGGGGAGGAAAGTAAGTTTCAGAAGGTCGGAGGAGGAATGGAAGAATCCTTACAACAAAGAGGAGAAGAAGGTGTGTGGGACGTTATGTATAGGGGAGGGAGTGTGTGGGAGGGAGTGTGTGTGCAGGATGGAGTTTGTGTGTTGGAGGGGAGTAAGTATGTGTGTGGGACTATGTGTGTGTGTGTGTGGGAAGTGTGTGTGTGTGTGGGAAGAGGCAGTAATCATGTTGTGGGCATCATTTAGGTGAGTGGAGTCAGTAATGAGGAGAGGGGGACGTCGGGCCGGTCATCACCACGAGATGTATCACTCAGTGGTAATCCCCTAGCCAAGTCTCCCTCAAGTGTGGCTGTCTGGGGGAGAGAAGAGGGAGAAGGGGGTTAAAAGGGGGAGAGAAGGGGAGAAGGGGGAAACAAGAGGGAGAAGGGGAGAGAAGGGGAGAAGGGGGAAACAAGAGAAGGGGGAAACAAGAGGGAGAAGGGGGAGAGAAGGGGAGAGAAGAGGGAGAAGGGGGGAGAAGGGGGAGACAAGGGGAGACAAGAGGGAGAATGGGGGAGAGAAGGGGGGAAGGGGGAGACAGGAGGGAGAAGGGGGAGAGAAGAGGGAGAAGGGGGAGAGAAGGGGGAGAGAAGGGGGGAGAGAAGGGGGGTGGTAGACAGTGGGGTGGGGGGAGAGAAGGGGGATGGTAGACAGTGGGGTGGGGAGAGAGGAGGGGGGAGGGGGAAGAAGGGGGAGAAAAGAGGGTTAGGAGACAGGTGGTATGGGGAGGAGAGAAAAGCGGGGTGGGGAGGGGAAAGGGGGAGGATGATGGGGAGAGGAATAGTGGGTGGAAGGAGATAGAGAAGTGAAAGGGAAGGTAGGTGAGAGGGTTAGGAGTAAGGAGAGAGGGATAAGGGGTAGAGGGGGGAGAGGGATAGGAAGTAATAGGTGAAGAGGATGGTTAGGGACATGGAAGGGTAGGGAGAGGGAGAGAGAGAGAGAGAGAGAGAGAGAGAGAGAGAGATTTCATATTCCCCCCTCCCCCCTTAAAGTTATATCTCTCTCTCTCTCTCTCTCTCTCTCTCTCTCTCTCTCTCTCTCTCTCTCTCTCTCTCAATAACACACCAAACACCCACTCCCCTCCACCCCTTCCCTCCACACCCACCACTTCCCCTCCACACCCAGCCCCCCCTACATAAAACAACATACCCTCCACACCCACCCCCCCCCCTATAACCCCTCTCTCCCCCCCCCGTCAAGATCAAGAACAACGAGACATAAAACAACGTTGCAAGTTACTAAGCACCGCTGCCCGTACAAGGTCGTGCCCCCTCCCCTCCTACTACCTTCGGGGGGGGGGGGGGGGGGAGGGGGAGATAATCACTCATCCGTTTTTTATCTTTATAATATCGATTTGTAATTATATGAATCCTAATACTGTTCTTCTAATTCTAATAATATTGTTATTTTACCTAATTCTAATTATCATTTTTTTCTATATCTAAGAATCTTGAGACACTCTTTTCTAATTATCATGATCAGGATTTTTTTTATTCTAATTCTAAATAAATAAAAAAAATATTAATCTCAAGCGATAAATTCTGACTTAGAATTTATATATTATACGAATATATTCCAAATCCTTAATCGTTTTCTCATTCCTAACTATATAATTAGACCCGTGATAGTTTAGGCTGATAGTAGTTAGTCCAGAGACCATCCTTCCTGTGACCTCTTGTGACCTTGTGAGTCAATTCTGTCTTTAAACACAAACCTTTAAACTTTATTATCTGACGTTACTAAATAAATAAATAAATAAATAAATAAATAAATAAATAAACTAGTGTCTGGTATAATTAATTAACATTCTAAATCAAAATCTAAAGAAAATAATACAAATTAGATATAAATAAACAGTGAATGAAACGAACTAAACCTTCCCTGGGTGGGTGAGTGGGTGGGTGGTGAACGTGGATAAGAGGGGGGGGTGGGAGGTGATGTAAGTGGGTGGTTAGGATGGCGTGAGGTGCAGGTGGATAATGAAGGTGGTAATGGCGTGTAGGTGGGAGCAGGTGGTGGTGATGATGGAAGAAGAAGGTGTAAGTGGGTGTGAATGGGTGATGGGTGCAGGTGTGAGAGGTCCAGGTGAGAGGTGAGGAAGGTGATGAGTGTAGTAGGTGGGGTGATGAGGATGGCAGGAGGTACAGGTGGGTGGTGGTGGTGGTGGTGGTGGGAGGGTGATGCTGGGTGGTTAAGTTGCAGGTGGGGAGGAGGGCAGTGGGTGCAGGCGGGTGGGGAGGGTGAGGGTGGGTGGTGGAGGTGATATAATGCCAGTGATTATGAGAAGAAGAGAAGGAGGGAAGAGGAGGAGGAGAAGAAAAAAAAAGAGAACAGGACAGAGGAAGGAAAGGAGAGGAAGTAACTGGAATGAAGGGGAGGCGTACAGAGAAGAGATAACGGAGGAGACGAAGAATAGAAAGAGATGAGAATGGAGGAAATGAAAGGAGAGGGTAGTAGAAAATATAGAAAGGGGAAGAATATGGAAAGAATGAAGATGGAAAGAGAAGGAGTAGAGAAAGTGGGGAACAGAGAAGGGAAAGAAGAGGTGGACAATGGAGGAGAGAGAGAGAGAGAGAGAGGGGGGGGGGTAGAATATGAAGTGACCAATGTATGAAAATCAAGAGTATAAACGGCGGTGTAACAAACGTCTTCCTGACTAAGGGTAAGGAAGAGAAAAACACGAAGATTAGCCGCGACGATGAATGGATGGAGGGGAGCAAAGAAGAGGAGAAAAGGGGGTATGTGAAAATGAGAAAGAGAAGGAGGAGGAAGAAGGGAAGGAAGAACTGAAGGAAGAAGAAACGAAGAGAGGGAGGAAGAAGAAGTGGAGAAGTATGAGGAAAAAAAAATATGTGGAAGAGTTTGAGAAAGAATACGAGTATAATGAGAATAGGAAGAAGGAGGAGGAGGGAGAAAGAGAGGGGGGAGGAGGTGAGAGGGAGTGGGGAAGAAAGGAGAGAGGGAGAGAGGGAGGGAGAGGAATGCCGGGAGGTCGTTGACTTGATTAACTTAAATGGGATAATGGCCCCTTATTTTGTCATCACACGAAGAATACGCGACCGACCCACCACCACCACCTCTCCCCCCTCTCCTCTCCCCTCCCTCTCACTCTCTCTCTCTCTCCCCTCTCCCGTACTCACCACACAACCGGTTACACCACAATCTTCGGCCCTGATCACAATTCTTAGCGCGGTTCTTTTATCTTTTCGGTCGGGCTTCACCTCAAACAGCCGGGCCCGGTTCAATTAGCCACATAACGTTGAGAGCTGGAGTTGATTTCCTTATCAGAGTAAAGGTTTCCGGTGAGCGTTGGGTGAAGCCGCCGCCACCACCATCACCACCACACCTTGCTCCACGATTGGTTTTGTTTTTTTTTTAAGAAGGGCGATATTCTCCGAAATCCAGAAACCTTAAATTGCACACTAAGCTCACCTACGTTCCGATGGTGTTAGGGCCGTAAACCGCTATATCCAAATGACCTAAATAGAACCTTATGGGTACGTAACCGTAAGGTCTATGATTCCCTGCGCACCTCCATAAATTCCGACTATTACCCACACTCATGCAACCTGAAATGAAGGTGGATCGCACACGGCCGTAACCCACCTGGAACGCCCACGACACTCTCACCCTTGTGGCACCCGGTGTGAAGTGCCACATTTGACTACAGTGATCCAGGTGGCACTGTCATACGTCTTGGCCCCTGTTAACCTGGCATGCACATGGTGTGTCATACGATTAAGCCAAGGACAAAATGGTTAACTAGATGAAGTGGATAAAAGTTAGCTTTGAAGATGAAAAGAAGAGGACTGAAACCCCTCTATATCGTCCTGCGAGGAGGAGAGGGCAGAGGGGAAAGGGATCCACATGATGACCTGTCGCATCCTCTCCCCGCACCACCCCCAAGGCGAGGGTGTGAGGGGGTGGGAGGAGGGGCGGGAAGTGGATCCTTCACGACTATGATCTTACGAGGTGAGGGGCAGAGGTACTCAACCCTCTATCCCCCCCTCCCCCTCCCCCTCCTGCTGGTACCAGACCTGAAGGATCAACCGGCAGGAGGAAGGGGGAGGGGGAGGATATCGGAGCAGAGAGAAGAGAGGAGGAAGAGGGGACAGATGACCAGAAGGAAGACGGGAGGACATCGAAGGAGAGAGGAGGAAAAGGAGGGAACAGGTTGACCAGGAAGAAAGGAGGAGGGGAGAGACATAGGAGAAGACAGGAGGAAGAAGAGGGGAATGAAGACCAAGAAGAAGAAAGGGAGAGACCAAGACCACGAGAAGGGGAGAAGAGGAAGACCAGGAAGTAGAGGGGAGAGGAAGGAATAAATGAGACAGGGAGTTGAAGAAGAGAGACAGAAGGAAGGGTAAAATGACAGTGAGAGAGACAGGTAGGGAAGAAGCAGACAGGAGAGACAAGAGTTAACAGGATACAATTAAGGGAAGAAGACGAGAGAGAGAGAGAGAGAGAGAGAGAAATGAATAACAGGACAAATTATTTAAGGTAATGACCATTAAGGAAACAGTTTGGGAAGAAGAGGGGGGGAGGGGGGAGGGGAGGACACGTTAACAGTAGGTACAAAAGTTGAGACATAAAACGTCTTCTCAAACACCACATGAAGTTACCGACATGATCAAAGAGTCAGTTCCGGGGGGTCCAAAATTGATATGAATTTAATTATTATTTTTTTTTTTTTGGGGGGGGGGGGTCTAAGCGTCCGTCCCTCTCTCTCTCTCTCTCTCTCTCTCTCTCTCTCTCTCGTACACCCCCCCCCCCCAACAGCCTCTTGCCAACTTTGAAACGCTATGAACATTTTTCCTTTAACTTGAAGATAAATAAAGATATAAGAATATATTATAACAGGTTAGTGTGAAGTGGTGCGGCGTAGTTCTTTTAGTTGGGGGGTGGTGGTGGGGGTGAGGGGAGGGGGTGAGGGGGTGGGGTGGGGGTGGGGAAGGGGGAGGACGCCGGCGCTGATAAGGTGATGGGATGTTTATGTCCACGATAAAAACTATCGCCAGTTTCGGGACAGAATTATGACGCACTTGGCTGACGGCGATGAACGTCTTCTTATAAGGTGATGAGGTCATTACGGAGGAAGGGGGGGGGAGCCCCTTCAGATAGGTCTATGTGGGGGGGGATGGAGGGGGAAGGGGGAGGAGGAGCTCTTTAAGATAGGTCTATGTAGGGGGGAAAGGGGGAGGAGGGGAGGTATTTAATATAGGCCTATGAGGGAGGGGGAAAGAGGGAGAGGGGGAAGGTATTTAATATAGGTCTATGAGGGGGAGAGGGAGGAAGGGGAGAGGAGTTCTTTAAGATAAGTCTATGAGGGGGAAGGGGGGGGGAGGTCTTTAAGATAGGTTTATGAGGGAGGGGGGAGGGACGGCAGGGAGGAAGGGGGTAAGGGGGAGCTCCTTCTCATAGGTATAGGTCTACAAGGGGGGAAGAAAGACGGAAGGAGGAAAGGGGGGAACTCCTTAAGATAGATCTACGGAGTGGAAGGAAGGATGAAGGGGTAAGGAGGGAGAGAAGGACGGGACAGAAGGGAGAGGGAAGGAAGGTAAAGAAATGAAGGAAGGAAGACGGCAAATAGGAGGAAAACAAAAACAGATTGGGTTAAGGAAGTAAGGAAGAGAATAAATAAGAGAAAGAGAGAGATATAAAAAGAAAGAAAGACAAGAACAGAAGTCACAAAATAGCTAGGCAAGACATATAACGACCAACACCTTCAACAAGAAAACACACCAATCAAGACTTTACCCTCCCACACGACAGCCACTATCAACACACCACAACAAACCAATATATTAAAGTATAGTCAACTTCATCATCATCACCTATTGTCGTCTCACATTATATCCTCACATGCTCGACCATCCCAGTGTGTTGTTGTTTGTTTGACGTGACCTACATATCATATTTATTAAACATGTAAGTACTTATATGTATATGAATTTTTATTAATCTTTTTTTTTTTTTAAGTCATCTTTCTTCGGAACTTTTAAAAAATTTGTGGTTCCTCCAAAATTTTATACTCCCTCCCAGCGAACCTCCAATCCAAGGTGAATTTTTTTGGAGTTCGTTCAATAAAAACATCGTAATAAAATGCTACAAAGAAAGGAGAGAGAGAGAGAGAGAGAGAGAGAGAGAGAGAGAGAGAGAGAGAGAGAGAGAGAGAGAGAGAAGACTTGCCACTCACTCTCTCCTGACCAATAAGAACAGTTCGTGGCCAGTCAGTATGCGGCTTCTGACTGGTTAACGTTGTTCGTGGTAAGAGAACAACATGTTTTCTTAACACAATTGGTGTTGTCTGGTGCACGAAAGACACAAACACACTTGTTGACTCCTGACAGCATGTGACAAATCATCCCCTTGACATGAGAGAGAGAGAGAGAGAACGAACAGAGACAGAGGATAGGGAGAACAGAGAGAGAACAGAAACAGGGAGAGAGAGAGAGAGAGAGCAAGACACAGACAGAGAGAGAGAGAGAGAGAGAGAGAGAGAGAGAGAGAGAGAGAGAGACAGACAGACAGACAGAGTGTTCCCCAAAGTCGTCTAAATCTTACGAGAAATCAATTTAGGAGAAAACATTTACTTACGAGGGACTGCTTGCTCCTGCATGCTGAGACTGTTAGGTACAACGTTACCTGTAAAAAAATAGAGGAAAGTTGTTATATGTTGAAAGATGGGATAGTCTCTCTCTCTCTCTCTCTCTCTCTCTCTCTCTCTCTCTCTCTCGCTCTCTCTCTCTCGATAACAAATGGAAAAATGAACGCCCATTCACCTAGTTAAAGCATCCCATTTCTTTTACGTTAACACAAGACATTCATTATATATCACAAAATATTTCACTAGGCATTTTTTTATTCGCCACACACACACACACACACACACACTTGAGACTGATACACTTGAGTCTCACACACACTTGAATCTCACACACTTACGGTTTAAACCACTATAAAATTTTCTTCTACAAAGTCACACAAACTATCCGGAAAATATTTATTAACTGAGCATTAAAATTGTTGCCATCCCAGTGTTAATTCTTTCATAAGGGAACGCCTAGGATTGGATTTTGTTTCAGTCATACCAGATGATTTTATTCAGCTCCCTCCCACTTAGCCCCCCCCCCACGTAGCCCCCTCCACCTCCTCTGTATATAGACCCCCATATATAAAGAGTTGCTTCCCCGTATATAAAGAGTTAAGTAGAACTACACAAATTAAGCAAAAAACTAAAAAATAAATAAAAAATAAATACAAAACTACAAAAAACTACAAAACAAAAACTAGAAAAACTACAAAAACACAACACTCACACGATACAGTACAATACAAAAACAAACACAAACAAAAAAATGAAAAGAAAGACAGACAGAAAGACAGATAGACAGAGAGATACAGACATAGACAGACAGACAGCACATTAGACAGGTGTTGAAGAGAGGACCGGGTGGAGGGGCACCAGTTTCCACCTTGACCTATGACCTATATTACTTAGTGTGTATGAAGAGCATCAGCCCACCTGTCTCGTTACATCAAGATCAGTCAAGTAGTTTCTCATTTTTTTAGGGGCGGGGGGAGGAAGGGGACGGGGGGAGGAAGGGGGTGGGGGTGAGAAGGGGGGAGGGGAGAGAGGGTGAAGGGGCATTTTACTGTCACACGCACGTACACATAAAACATAATCACACACACACACACACACACACACACACAAGAAAGGAGCCACAACTTAATATTAACTTCAGCGCTTTAACAAAAAAAATAGTTACAAACAAGAACAACAACAACAATAACAACAATAGTGACAGTAATAACAATAAACAATAACAGTAGTAACAACAACAACAACAATTACAACAACTGTATCAACAAATAAAAAATAACAAAACAATAACATGAACAACAACAAGAGTAACAACAGCGACAACAAAAACACAACCTCACATACCAGCACCCACAAGACCACTCACCTCTCATCACTACCACCTACCACCATCCTTAACCACCTACCACCATCCTTAACCACCTACCACCATCCTTAACCACCTACCACCATCCTTAACCACCTACCACCATCCTTAACCACATTCTTAACTACCTACCACCATGCTTAACTACCTGCCACTATCCTTAACTACCTACCACCATCCTTAACCACCTACCACCATCCTTAACCACATTCTTAACTACCTACCACCATGCTTAACTACCTGCCACTATCCTTAACTACCTACCACCATGCTTAACTACCTACCACCATCCTTAACCACCTACCACCTGCTAAAGGTAAGTGAGGGATAGGTTGCTAAGGGGAGAAGAGAATAGGGAAGGGGAGGGGAGGTGATGGGTGATGGTAGGGGGGAGGTGATGGGTGATGGTAGGGGGGAGGTGATGGGTGATGGTAGGGGGGAGGTGATGGGTGATGGTAGGGAAGAGGAGGGGTGATGGAATAGGAGGAGTGATAGGAAGGAAGGGTGAGGGAAGGGTGAGGTGAGGGGAGGGGGGGGGAGATGAGGAAAGGGTGAGGGGAGGGGAGAATGAGGGGAGGTGAGGGGAGCCACACACAGGCTTACCTGGTCTTAGGGTTGCTTGGGCGGCTTTGAGCGTGTTTGCCTGGTTCAGGACGGCCACAGCCTGTTTGTAGTGGCATTCAGGTAATCCCCTCGCCAAACACACGCCTCTCTCTCTCTCTCTCTCTCTCTTACTTTGTCTGTCTGTCTGTCTGTCTGTATGTATGTATGTCTTTTTGTCTGTGTCTCTCTCTCTCTCTCTCTCTCATCCCCCCCTCTTCTCTCTCTCTCTCTGTCATTCTCCCTCTCTCATTCCTCCTTTCTCTCCCTCTCATTCCTCCCCTCTTCTCTTCCCAAACCGGATCATCTTCCCCTTCCCTTCCTCCTGTCACGTCATAAAGGACGGACTTACTGGCATGGAAGAGATCAGAGGGATGGCAAGGATGGTTAGGTTAGGTTAGGTTAGGATAGGTTAGGTTAGGTTAGGTCAGGTCAGAGGAGGCTAGGTAGGGGTAGGTCGTGTTAGGTTAGGTTAGGTCAGAGGAGGCTAGGTAGGGGTAGGTCGTGTTAGGTTAGGTTAGGTCAGACTAGGTAGGATGAGGCTAGGTTGGGATAGGTCGTGTTAGGTCAGGGTAGGAGAGGAAGGAAGGCGTAAAAAAAAATAGAAGAGAAATGGAAATGGATACACGAGGAAGAGCCGAAGAGGTGGGAGGAGAAAGAGAACGATGATGATGGTAATAATAACGGTGGTGTTGAGGATCAGAGAGAGAGAGAGAAAGAGAGAGAGAGAGAGAGAGGCGGGCCAGCTCACACTACACGCTGCTGGGTCGCCGTAAAAGCCAGGCAACTGCTCCCCGCCACCACAGAAAACGGCCTGGCACCTCCCCCGGCGGGGCTACGAACACAAAACCTTCCTCCTATGAATATTCCTCCAATATATAACAACGTACCTTTATGATTTACTTTAACTAAAACAACAACAACATACAGTTTCATAATACATTAAAGCTCTTACCTTAACTGTAGACTCGTTCCCCTTTAACTGGTTATATGAGAGCGTATCTATCTGGATGGCTTAAAGTAACATGTAGTATCTAAAATGGCATCAAATTTACACTAAGACTCTTAATTAAATCACTTCGCTAGATATGATTTAGAGGGATAAAAATAAATATACAGATTCTTGGGAAATGTGAACCTTGATTCTCAGAGATTAGGAGAGTAGGTTAGGCAGGACACACACACACACACACACACACACACACACACACACACACACACACACACACACACTCACACTCTCACACTTACTTTCTCTCTCTCTCTCTTGATTCTGTAAAGTTCCTAAGTTGAATTTTCCTCGTAACTGGTGGTGTAAAAACATTAACGAAACGATGACCAAAGTTACAGTAAAAACTTAACGGCGAAACTCACATCAAAAGTACCATGAGACTCGACCTTAACTAGACACCTTCTCTTATCACCAGTTACGGGACAAAATAAACGTAGGCAATCTTTGTGAGTCTAGTAGCCTGTGATCTGAGACTCATATCGTTGTAATCTAGAATAAGAAACCGAATCAAGTTACGGTCGAGTCTCAGTTTAGCTTCGCCGCCATCTTGTTGTATTGGTTGGAATGAATGAATCACATAATGCTTTCATACAACCAGCCAAGGGAGGGGAGGGGAGGGGAGGGGGATAAGGTGTAGGATCTTGAAATATACATACCCAGCTGTGGTCAGGTAATGTCTCCCTTAATTACCTGGTGGTGGGGGATAATTACTGGGTGATGAAGGCAACATACAGGAGACACTCACTATCCTTCAGTGCATAAAACTCCACCTACTCCCGAGGGGGGGTGGGGGAGCTACACATGCCCTTCAGATCCTCCGGGAGGGAGAAGTGGGGAGGGGGGGGGGGGGAGTCCTACGCGCCCCAAGGGGATGCTGTCCGTCTCTCCGCCCTGATGGATCGCTTGTTAATCCCCCGAAGTTTGAATCAGGCAATATGGATGACACCTAAAAACCGGCCTAATGTTACTAAAAACACTGAGGCCGGAGGAAAAAATATATATACGAGGAGCGTACAGCAGGGGCGGCTTCTTCCCCCTGTTTCATCCCGAGAGACGACAGCGCTGCCCGGGTCACTGTCGCCCCACACAGAATAACGGAATATGAAGTACAGAAAGAAGATGTTTTTTGTGGTCACACGATACGTTAACAGGGAGGCTCTACATCGTGTTTACATTATGTATTAAATACACTTAGTAATGTATGAGTATAATGTATTAATAAAACATTAGTATGAATACATGTCATACTTACGACTCTTTTATACTTAATGACATGTTGATTTACTTGTATCATGTATCAATAAAACTTATATTTCTTAAGTTATGTTTCTTTAATAAAATGCTTTATCTGCTGCCCTTCACAAGAATAATAACTGGTAATAAACATTTCTGACTCGTGTATATTTACAACCAAAATTTTTTTATGGTATTGAGAAAAAAAAAAGATAAGAAGATGAGCGTCGTTGGTCAGTGAAAATAAACGGAAGTGTACCACCATGATGAAGCAGGCAAGGGTACCACAGACAGGGGGTACCACAGACAGGGGGTACCACAGGCAGAGGGTACCACAGACAAGGGGTACCACAGACAGGGGGTACCACAGGCAGGGGGTACCACAGGCAGAGGGTACCACAGACAAGGGGTACCACAGACAGGGGGTACCACAGACAGGGGTACCACAGACAAGGGGTACCACAGGCAGGGGGTACCACAGACAGGGGGTACCACAGACAGGGGGTACCACAGGCAGGGGGTACCACAGGCAGGGGGTACCACAGACAGGGGGTACCACAGACAAGGGGTACCACAGGCAGAGGGTACCACAGACAAGGGGGTACCACAGGCAGGGGGTACCACAGGCAGGGGGTACCACAGGCAGAGGGGTACCACAGACAAGGGGGTACCACAGGCAGGGGGTACCACAGGCAGGGGTACCACAGACAAGGGGTACCACAGGCAGGGGGTACCACAGACAAGGGGTACCACAGGCAGGGGGTACCACAGGCAGGGGGTACCACAGACAAGGGGTACCACAGGCAAGGGGGTACCACAGGCAGAAGGTACCACAGGCAGGGGGTACCACAGACAAGGGGTACCACAGGCAGGGGGTACCACAGGCAAGGGGTACCACAGCAGGGGGTACCACAGGCAGGGGGGTACCACAGGCAGGGGGGTACCACAGGCAGAAGGTACCACAGGCAGGGGGTACCACAGACGGGTTACCACAGGCAGGGGGTACCACAGGCAGGGGGTACCACAGGCAGGGGGTACCACAGGCAGGGGGTACCACAGGCAGGGGGTACCACAGGCAGGGGTACCACAGGCAGGGGGGTACCACAGGCAGGGGGGTACCACAGGCAGGGGGGTACCAAGACGGAGGGAGGCAGAAGGGGCTACTCCAGGTGATGGATGTAATATCGACCCCGACATTATTACACAACGACAGGCTGGACCACCCAGGCTAGGTGAGGGCTGAGTAGTGAGGGCTGAGGGGAGAGTAGTGAGGGGTGAGGGGAGTGTAGGGAGGGCTGAGGAGAGTATAGTGAGGGTTAAGGGGAGAGTAGTGAGGACTGAGGGGAGGAGAGAGAGAGAGAGAGAGAGAGAGAGAGAGAGAGAGAGAGAGAGAGAGAGAGAGAGAGAGAGAGAGAGAGAGATAGATGATGTGAAAAGAGAAAGAGAAATGAGGAGAAAGGGGACATGTGAAAGAAGAAAGGGAAGAGGGAAGAGATAACAAAGAAAAGAGGGAGAGAAGGAAGAGAAGAAGAGAAGAGAGGGGTGAATATTGGGAAGAAAGAGATGACACAAAGAGGGAAGAGGAAAATGGAAAAATAAGAAGGTGAAAGGGGATATCGAAGAGAAAGAAAAGGAAGAAGACGGGGAGGAGGAGGAGAAGGAGGAGAAGCAATCAGACAGCAATAAAGGAAGTGAGAGGGGTAGAGTGGAGACAGGAAGAGGGAAAGAAGTTAAAGAATAGAAAGAGAGGGAGAAAAGAGGGAGAAGTGAGAGAGAAAGACGGAAGGAAATGAAAGTGACAGGTGAAGGAAGTGAAGAGTGAGATGTAAAGGAAGTAACAGGTGGAGATGAAAGAAATGAGAGTAAATAGGACTTAGATAAAGGATGGAATGAAGGGAAGGAAGGTAGGGGGCAAACAACACCTAAACACTGTGATAGAAGTCTTGGAGTCATACATCAGTCAGGTCAGGGAAGGCGGTTAGGTTAGGTTAGGTTAATGTTAGGTTAGTCCCCTGTGATGTGTTTTGGACACCACACCACCTACCCACACACCCACATCATCACACACCACCTTCCCTCACAACCACATCACCACCTTCACCCACACCACCTACCCACACCAGCCAGCCATTCCACAGGTCAGGGGGTCAGGGGGTTACGTGACAACAGTGTGAAACATGATCAGGTGCACTATTGAGCGGCCTACGATAAACATCACCCTCCCCGTCTGTCAGATCCCACTCAGAGGCCTTGCCCATCCCTCCCCACCACTCACCCCTCTCACCTCCCTGGACATTACTCATTTCCCCACCCACTTACCACCTATCCCCATGTTTCCCCTTTCCCCCACATCCACTAGCTTGACTCCCCCACTTTCCCCCCCTGACTCCTCCAGCACGATCCCCTTCTCCCCAGCGTAACTCCCCACCGCCTCCCCCATCATCAGTGTGTGTCCCCCCCCCCCCCCCCCGGCCGTCAATAACTAGTCTTCTGCCTGCATGAGTCACGGCGCCTCATTAACTAGCATGAGACAGGATGTTGTCTTAGATGAAATTTATTTTTTCTCGGATGGTGAAGGTCTGCTGTGTCACGGCAGACTACTGATGTGGCCGCCAGCAGTGTGACTAATGATACGTTAGCCTTTGTGTCTGTCTCTTCTTCACTACGGATGCAATGGTCGGGCTACCCTGCCACTCACGTCAACCAAGTCACGTGAATAGTGGATGTGGGTTTGTGTAGAATATGTGTGTGTGTGTGTGTGTGTGTGTGTGTGTGTGTGTAACATTCATCAACAAAGTAGGAAATCACAGCGTTAAATAAAATATGTAACCTCTAGTATGAGTTGGCACCTTCCTCGATTGCAAATTAGTTTTGTTTAAGTTTATTTTCCTTCGATATTCACAGTCCAATATGTCATTCGTGTGCTTGGCAGTGAACTTTGGTTGGTTGTTTGATTAAAAAAAATCCACGTTTGGGGAAGGACAAGAATTAAGATGGATAATGAGGTAAATTAATTAAGGAGACATGATGGATGTAGTGTGTGTGTGTGTGTCAGTATTAGCAAGGGTCACACAGGTGGGGTACAGGTGAGGGGAGGTGTGTGGTGCTGGGGTACAGGTGACAGGTGGGGTACAGGTGAGGGGAGGTGTGTGGTGCTGGGGTACAGGTGACAGGTGGGGTACAGGTGAGGGGAGGTGTGTGGTGCTGGGGTACAGGTGACAGGTGGGGTACAGGTGAGGGGCGGTGTGTGGTGCTGAGGTACAGGTGACAGGTGGGGTACAGGTGACGGGAGGTGTGTGGTACTGGGGTACAGGTGACAGGTGGGGTACAGGTTAGGGGAGGTGTGTGGTGCTGGGGTACAGGTGACAGGTGGGGTACAGGTGAGGGGAGGTGTGTGGTGCTGGGGTACAGGTGACAGGTGGGGGGAGGTGTGTGGTGCTGGGGTACAGGTGACAGGTGGGGGGGAGGTGTGTGGTGCTGGGGTACAGGTGACAGGTGGGGTACAGGTGAGGGGCGGTGTGTGGTGCTGGGGTACAGGTGACAGGTGGGGTACAGGTGAGGGGCGGTGTGTGGTGCTGGGGAACAGGTGACAGGTGGGGTACAGGTGTTGGTTAAATCTATCTGTAACTCACTTGCTCGGTCCGCTCACCCACCAGACTCCTCACTGCGCCTCCGACTCCCCTTTAGCATAATATCTCACACATAACGAACCTTCAAAATGTTGTGAGATAGAGCCTAGGCCTACATGATGATACTGTCAATGGTGGTAATAGAAAAATATATACTGAAAACTCTATCTGCTACAGCATAGGCCTAACACATGATGTTAGTAATGACAGGAAAACATGCAATTATAGTCTAGTGTGGTAGAGTACATAGGCCTATACACTGTAGTAGTGTATAGGCTGGCTGGCTGGCTGGTGGTAGGCTCTCCACTGCCGCTAACTGACACAATTACTTGATTACTTCCTCGCCAGGCTGTGTCTAAGTGATCCTGGGCGCCCATTACCGTAGGCCGCCCCCTCCACAGCCGCCCCCACCCACGTACAGCAGGAGGCCACTAGGAGATGGACACACACACACACACACACACACCAAGACATATTACCCTCACCCATATTTAACCTATATTTATGCTCTCATTTACCCGTGAAAGAAGTTATGTTATTTTTAGGAATTAAGATTATGTCGAGGTCTTTTATGTTCATCTTTTAAGGGAGTGAAACAGAGTGACTTGTCCCTCCCTCCTTCTATCCCCTCCCCCTCTCTCCTTTCCTTCCTTCCCTTCCTTCCTTCCCTACTTCATGAGTGACTAACACCCCGGTAAATGATGGTAACTCTCTGGGCTACTTATAAATACTTACATATTTTACATTTGATTCACTTATACATACCAGTGTTGGTCATCATAGCCCCTTGAGTATGATGTCTTAGCCCCTTGAGTATGATGTCTTAACCCCTTGAGTACGATGTCTTAGCCCTTTGAGTACGATGTCTTACCCCTTGAGTACGATGTCTTAGCCCTTGAGTATGATGTCTTAACCCCTTGAGTACGATGTCTTAGCCCTTTGAGTACGATGTCTTACCCCTTGAGTACGATGTCTTAGCCCTTGAGTACGATGTCTTAGCCCTTGAGTATGATGTCTTAACCCCTTGAGTACGATGTTTTAACACCTTGAGTTAGTGACCAACCCATATCAATCTTCCAGTCCGTATCAAACCGTCTTAGTCCGTATCAGTCTATCACCAGTTTTATGTTACCCCGAGTACATGATACCTACTTGAGTACATCGTGATACAAGTCCAATGACACAGAGATTCACTTAACTGATCGCTACACCTTCCGGTACTCCCTCACCTCACCTAACCTAACCTAACCTAACGTAACCTAACCTAACCTCTCTTATTTACACTTAACACTTCTCCCTGGTAGGTAGGTGCTCGATGGCCGAGTAGTTTATCACGATGGACTCACAAGCCAGCGATCCAAGTCCCTTACTTCCAAAATGTATAGAGAGGTTAGAGTCCTACCTGAACTAGTACTAACAACAAGACCGTATCCCCTGCTTCTCAAACAGGTGGGAGACATAGTATAAACGTCCTTCAGCCTCCCTGTAATACGTGACGCCAGACCCCAATACGCGACCTGTGGTGTAATGGTCAGCATTCTCGCCTCGCAAGCAAGTGGACCCGGGTTCGACCCCCGGGCAGGGTAAAACTACGGGCATGGTGAAACTATAGGCAAGTTTCTTTACACCATTTGCCTCTGCCTACCCAGCAGTAACTGGGGACCTGGATGTTAATCGATTTGCGGATCGTGTTCCGGGGTAATGGTTAGCCAGTACAGTTGGCGAGTTCTCGGACTATTCCTTGACACTGGGTCATGCAGCTCGTCAACTTAGGGTGTGGTTGTTGTGTTGGCGACAGCTTCTACACCTTAAACAAATCTACGCCGAGGTGTCCCTTGGGCAGACCACCCTCGACTTCGAGGGGCATCCATTATTATACGTGGCGTCAGACCCCCGTGAGTGACGTCATGGGTCAACTCGTAAATGTTTCAGGTCAGAGCAACTGAATGGGCAGTTAATGCTCATAGCTCTTTCCTCTCATGAAAAACGAAGAAATAAGAGTAAAGGAGGGAGGGGGAGAGAGAGATACTGTAGGGAGGGAAGGAGGGAGGGGGGGAGAGAGATACTGTAGGGAGGGAAGGAAGGCTGGTGAGCAGGAGGGGTTGGAAGACGATGGTGGAGGAGGGGCATAGAGGTAGGGAGGTGGATGACGGAGGGAAAGTAAAGGAGGGAAGTAGATGAAGGAACGAGAGGGATGGAGAGTGGAGGAGGGACGTAGAGAAGGAGGAGGAGGAGGAAAGAGGGAGGGAGGGGGTGTATCGAGCAGGCCAGGCCGTCTCCCAGTGCTTCATTAAGACCCACAAGACAAATAACAGATGATGTGTAATTGTTGTCTGGCAGACCTCCACCACCAGTCAACTTCTTCCCCCTCACCAACTTTCTCTTTACTCTTATCAAATATTACCACAGTTCCTTTTTTATTATTTTTCTCTCTTCTTATTTGCTTTCTCCTTTATTACCTCCCCTGACACTATTGATTATTTGTCCTCTTACGATTCACCTGTTCAACATTTCCGCCTTTATGGATCTGAGTGATGGATGTTTTTGTTTTCGTTTGAGGGATTATTTTTTTTTCTCCAGTGCAGCTAAGCTAAGCTAAGCTAACCTAACCTAACCTAACCTAACCTAACCTCACGACCTCTACCTTCTCTCACAACACCCCTCACCTCCCTACCTTCCCTCACCTCCCTACCTTCCCTCACCTCCCTTCCTTCCCTCATAATATACACTCAACAGGGCCTATATCATCTCCCCTCATCCTAACCTAACCCCTCACTTCCCCTCTCAGTCAGACTCAGCACACTGGACACACCCTCCACCACTACTACCTCCCGTCTCCCCTCTTTACCTCCCTTACCTCCCCTCAAACCTCCCCTCGCGGGACCCCAGCGCCACCTGTCACCGAAGGCCTTAACGATGATATATGCCCTCCTCTATTAATTACACTCAACTCCCCTGCTGTATTACTACCTTCCCTTCCCCTCCCCTCCCCCTCCCTTCCCCTCTCTCGCCCGCCTCATCCAAGACCTCATTTTTCCCCTCACTCGACAGGCTCTACAGCTTGTGCAAGAATGGCCGGGAAACAACAAGACGGATCTTCCCACTAAGAGGATCGAACCCTGGCAAAATGGTTTCGGATTCTCCGTGAAGGGGATTTGTCTCCGCTCTCCCGATTAACTCAGCTCTGTGTGTGTGTGTGTGTGTGTGTGTGTGTCTGTGTGAGTGTGTACGTTTGTGTGCGTTCGTATGTATATGCGTACGTGTGCGTAAGTAGTTATGTGCGTATGTGTGCGCATCTTCCTCGCTTGGAAATATTAATCCTCATTCTTTTTTCCAGGGCGCTAATTCAATATATTTTATGGGTGTAGGAGACGAGAGAGAGAGAGAGAGAGAGAGAGAGAGAGAGAGAAATAATACAGGATAATAAACTTTAAAAAATAAATTATATGAAAAAAAATTATCTCAAGTGAACTGGCCAAACACAAAGACTCCTTCAGTAACTACGAACTGTTATACTGTGCACTAAATAGTTCCCTTAGTACTTATAAATAAATAAATAAAATGAATTTCGTGTACAGAAAATATAATCATTAATCTATCATATGAAAGTTATTTATTATTATTATTATTATTATTATTATTAAAGTGTATTTCTTGTTAATGAATGGTGATGGTGAGGTGATGGTGAGGTGATGGTGATGGTGAGGTGATAATGAGGTGATGGTGAGGTGATAGTGAGGTGATAGTGAGGTGATGGTGAGGTGATAGCGATAAGAATTATATTTACACAACGAATCCTAAAGAAAATCATAAATAGATCATTGTGTGTGTGTGTGTGTGTACTCTCATTACCCCCCCCCCCCCCGTCACCCAGTCAGTACTAACACAGGACTAAGTTAATAATGACCCTCACAGCCATCATGTTTAATACTAACCAAGACAGACGACCACACCCTCCCTCCCAGCCACACCCTCCCCCCAGCCACACCCTCCTCCCCGACCATATGGGCGCCCACCAGCACCACCAAATCCATATATTACTATCATATATCAGTAACGCCATTAACTACACTGCATTGTGTATGGTGGTTTATGTAGGCCTACTGTATTGTGAATGGTGGTTTATGTAGGCCTACTGTATTGTGTATGGTGGTTTATGTAGGCCTACTGTATTGTGAATGGTGGTTTATGTAGGCCTACTGTATTGTATATGGTAGGTTATGTAGGCCTACTATTGTATATGGATGTTTATGTAGGCCTACTATTGTATATGGTAGGTTATGTAGGCCTGCTATTGTATATGGTGGTTTATGTAGGCCTATTGTATTGTGCATGGTGATTATGTAGGCCTACTGTATTGTGTATGGTGGGTCATGTAGGTCTACTGTATAGTATTATATTTAATTATTATATAGGAATAATCGTCCATAGTTAGGCCTTAAAGTGCTACGGATTTTTTTTATTTTTTTCGTTTTTATTTTTATTTTTTGGCAACATAGGACTAATTTTTTTTTTGCATTTATTTCTATCTTCAGTTATTTATTTCACCACCTCATCTCTGACCTTGCGTGACCTCGTAGTTGTTTTGACCTACTGACCTATAACCTCCTGACCTACAACTCCCAGATTTAGAACCTCAACCGTTTGGCCTACAACCTCATGATCTATAACCTCCTGACCGTCAACCTCCTGATCTACAACCTCCTGATCTACAACCTCCTCACCTACAACCTCCTAACCTACAACCTCCTGACCGTCAACCTCCTCACCTACAACCTCCTAACCTACAACCTCCTGACCGTCAACCTCCTAATCTACAACCTCCTGACCGTCAACCTCCTAGCCTACAACCTCCTGACCGTCAACCTCCTCACCTACAACCTCTTAACCTACAACCTCCTAATCTACAACCTCCTGACCGTCAACCTCCTAATCTACAACCTCCTGACCGTCAACCTCCTAACCTACAACCTCCTCACCTACAACCTCCTCATCTACAACCTCCTAATCTACAACCTCCTAACCTACAACCTCCTCACCTACAACCTCCTGACCGTCAACCTCCTAATCTACAACCTCCTCACCTACAACCTCTTAACCTACAACCTCCTAATCTACAACCTCCTGACCGTCAACCTCCTAACCTACAACCTCCTAATCTACAACCTCCTGACCGTCAACCTCCTAACCTACAACCTCCTAATCTACAACCTCCTAATCTACAACCTCCTGACCGTCAACCTCCTAACCTACAACCTCCTAACCTACAACCTCCTAACCTACAACCTCCCTTAAATCACCAGGTTGTAATTCTTTAAAGTCTCCAAATTCAAATCATAATTTCTTTAAGATCCCAAGTTCCCTAAAATTCTAATCTTCCATCTAATCGTGTTACTAATCCTATTGACCTATAATTTGGCTGACTCACGAATTATCTCTGCCTCCCCATACACTGTGGATTATAGAGGGAGTTGAGATAATCACCCCCCCCCCCCTCCTCCCCCCTAGGCATTATACTATTATGTTGTATCATCTTCCTTCCTTAACCCTGATCTTGGAGGTACATGACGTAGATGATTCTTCTTCTTCTTCTTCTTCTTCTTCCTTCTTTCTTCTTCCTTCTTCTTCCTTCCTCCTCCTCCTCTCTCTCTCCTCCTCCTCCTCCTCCTCCTCCTTCTTCTTCTTTTTTTTCTTCTTCTTCTTCTCCTCCTCCTCCTCCTCCTCCTCTTGTTCTTCTTCCTCCTCTTCTCCCTACGCCCACACTACAACCCACGCCCACACAACACCCAACGTCCACACTGCACCCCACACCCCACCCAACTACACCTAAACCACAAGGCAGATTCCACACACACACACACACACACACACACACACGTACGTCTCGGACCATTAACCTACCCGCAAATATACACAAAAATTTATAAAGCTTTCAGAAGTATAATATGAAATACTTTAGGTATTATGTGTGTTTGTGTGTATTACTATGCGTTAGTGTATATCAGTGTGTATGTATGTTAATCAGGTGTGTATGTATGTTAATCAGGTGTGTACGTTGAAATAACCTTTTAAATCCATTACATCACCGCCTTATAAGAGTGTCTCCAAGCTCATACCACCATACAAAACGTCTCTCCCATAATAATCATACACTCATTGATTCACCACCCGGTCACTGGAAGACTCGCGGGAGGCGGTACAGGGTGTTTACAAAGTCCCTTGATGTTTATCGCCTCAGAGTTACGGAACCAAGACAATGTGTGATTTTCTCTATTACTGCTGGTGTTATTGTTATTGTTGTTATTATTAGTAATAGTAGTATTGTTGTTGTTGTTGTGATTGTTGTTGTTGCTGTTGTTATTATTACCATTATTATCATTATTTTAGTATTATTTTTATCCCTGCCATTATCTATTATTTTTATTATCATCGTTATTAAATTATTACCATCTTTATTTTATATTATTATTATTATTATTAGTAGTAGTAGTAGTAGATAAGGGCATACGGGAAGAGAATTCAGAATGTTGATCAAGGCAGCTTCACTCCTCTAGTGTTCACAACCTCTGGTGGGATGGGACCAAGTACAAGATGCTTCTACGCCAGACTCGCGGAGGTGCTATCCGAACAGAAGCAGCAGCCCAGAAGTTATGTTACAGCCTGGATGAGATGTCGACTGTCCTTCTCTCTCCTTCGGTCGGCTTTGCTCTGCCTCAGAGGAACGAGAGCTTCGGCCCCAAAGCCGACAACAGTTGCACATATTGACTATGAGGCAACAGTCACTGAATGCCGCATAGATCTGCGGCTCAACTAACTCAACACAGCCAGGAACAATAATAAGTGAACAAGAAGAACAAGAATAACATAGAACAGGAATAACAACAAGATTAAGTGAATATGAATAATAATAAACAAGAATAACAGGACAAGAACAATAAGAATAACAGTAGTAATAGTAGTAGTAGTAGTGTCAGCAACAATATAACATCAGCCATATATTAATTTCTTCTATAATATATTCAGGTAGTAAGTTGGTGGACGGACTTATTGCCTGTTTCTACCCCCGTGTTCCCACCCCGAGCCTGACTCCTCGCCTCCTGCCTTTATTGCATCTTTTTATTGCTCTCTCTCTCTCTCTCTCTCTCTCTCTCTCTCTCTCTCTCTCCACACACACACAGACACACACACATTATATAACTCCTCTTCCTTGGCCCCTCGAGTGTGATGACTTAACCCCCTCGAGTATAATGTCATCATACTTGAAGAATAGGTCACAGTGTTCAAAGGTTTAAGACATCGTACTCAGAGGTTTAAGACATCGTACTCAAAGGTTTAAGACATCGTACTCAAAGGTTTAAGTCATCATACCCAAGGAGCTAAGGTAAAGGCATTGTACTCAAGGAATTAAGTAGTCGTAATGAAAGGGTTAAGACATCATCCTTAAGGGTTAATTCATTGTACTCTGGGGTAGGGGGGGGGGGGGGTGTTAAGTCATTCACCGTGGTTGTGTCCCGGGGCCAGGCAGGGTCGAGGTGCCGTCCATTATCCCGGGAGATATCGTCAGCGCCACCCTCGCCTGCAGCGGAAACCAGCTCAGGTTGATATCTTGCGGCGGTGCACGTAGGGAGGCTGCCGGCGTTGAGTGGGCGGTGTTGCGTGGATGGCGTTGGGTGGTAGGCATTGGGTAAGCTGCGTTGGGTAAGTGACGTTGGGTAAGTGGCATTGGGTGGGTGGCGTTGATTAAATGGTGTTATAGGTAACGTTGAGTAAGTGGCGTTAGCTGGGTGGTACTAGGCGAGTGACACTGGGTACCCCTTTCTAAGTAAGTAAGTAGATCGCCTGAGTTCCATCAGAGTGAGAGGGTCATCTGAGCTCCTCGGGGGGTAACTACAGTAGGTCGTGTGAACCCCTTCGGAGTAAGACCGGGGGGAGGGAAGCGAAAAGGCGGGAGTAGGGGTAGGGTAAACGTAAGAGGAGGCGGAGGAAGAAGAGTAGAAGGAGGAGTAAGAGAAGGAGAGCGAGAGCGTACGCAATATGACGCGGGCATCAACATCAAGGCACCTGAGCATGGCGCCCTCCTGAGGTTTTCACTCGTCTGCGGACGTCGGCGGACAGTTTTCGTGCCTCGGGGCGTCCCAGGGTGGCCGCTATGTGTCACCGGCAGGAAGGTCGCCTTGGGACGCCCCCACTACCGCCTCCCCCGGGACTCTGAGCGAACCTTGTGGGAGATTTCATTATGGAAGGCGAGGCTGTAGGGCGAGTTTGTGAGTCGCGGTTTATGGCGCGTGTGTGCGGGCGTGCAGGTACGGCAGGGTTTATGGTGTGTGTGCGTGTGTGTGTGTGTGTGTGTGTGTGGTGTGTGTGTGTGTGTGTGGTGTGTGTGTGTGTGTGTGGTGTGTGTGTGTGTGTGTGTGTGGTGTACATCTGTGTGTGTAATTTATGATGGGTAGGATGAAGATGATGGTTGACAGACAGGGGCGTGTATGGCATAGTTGACGGGCTATGACGTGAATGTGGGCGAGAGAGAGAGGACGCGGGTGAGAAGGAGGTTGTATGTGTGGGCGTGTGAGTCATGGATGTGTGAAAGGAGTTAGACAATGATGTGGGAGGGGTGAGGAGAAGTGTGGTAGAGGTGTAGGAGAGGTGTAGGAGGGGTGCAGGAGGGGTGTGGGAGGGGATGAGGAGTGGTAGAGGTGCAGGAGGGGTGTAGGAGGGGGTGAAGAGGGGTGTAGGAAGGGTGTAAGAGGGGTGTAGGAGGGGTATAAGAGGGGTGTGGGAGGGGGTGAAGAGGGGTGTAGGAGGGGTGTGGGAGGGGGTGAGGAGAGGTGTAATATAGGTGTAGGAGGGGTGTAGGAGGGGTGTGGGAGGGGTTGAAGGAGCAAGAAACAATACAGATGTGAAGGTATGTATGAGGAAAGCGATGACGGGGAGATAACTGTAATGAGAGAGAGAGAGAGAGAGAGAGAGAGAGAGAGAGAGAGAGAGAGAGAGGGGGGGGGGAGTAGTGTGTGAATGAGGTAACACTTCCTACTTACTCCCCCTCACACCTTCACTACCTACACCCAGCCCACACGTCCTCGACCTTCTCATCACTCCTCCATCCTCCCCCCCTCCCCCTGGTGTATGAGTGGGGGGGAGGAGGGGTGTATGTGGAGAGTGGGGGGAGAGAGGAATGTATGTGGAGAGTGGGGGGAGAGAGGGATGTGGAGAGTGGGGGGAGAGAGGGATGTATGTGGAGAGTGGGGGGAGAGAGGGATGTATGTGGAGAGTGGGGGGAGAGAGGGATGTATGTGGAGAGTGGGGGGAGAGAGGGATGTATGTGGAGAGTGGGGGGAGAGAGGGATGTATGTGGAGAGTGGGGGGAGAGAGGGATGTATGTGGAGAGTGGGGGAGAGAGAGGGATGTATGTGGAGAGTGGGGGGAGAGAGGGATGTATGTGGAGAGTGGGGGGAGAGAGGGATGTATGTGGAGAGTGGGGGGGAGAGAGGGATGTATGTGGAGAGTGGGGGAGAGAGAGGGATGTATGTGGAGAGTGGGGGAGAGAGAGGGATGTATGTGGAGGAGAGGGAGGGGGAAGGGTATATTTAGGGAAGGGTGGGGTGTATGTGGGGGAGAGGGAGGGAAGGGAGGGGTGTAAGTAGAGGGGAGGTAGAATAGGTGCTCTGTGTATAGTGAAGGGAAGCACAATGAAGGGGGTCTATGGTATACACAGAGAGAGGAATATTATTGGAAAAGGTGCACATGATACAAGTGTACACATAAGAGGTGTACAGGATGATAGACACATACTAGGGATACACTTAATACACAATGAATATACTGTACGTGGTGAAGGTGTGGTACAATACAGTAGACTCTCATCGTTACTGTACGTGGTGAAGGTGTGGTACAATACAGTAGACTCTCATCGTTACTGTACGTGGTGAAGGTGTGGTACAATACAGTAGACTCTCATCGTTACTGTACGTGGTGAAGGTGTGGTACAATACAGTAGACTCTCATCGTTACTGTACGTGGTGAAGGTGTGGTACAATACAGTAGACTCTCATCGTTACTGTACGTGGTGAAGGTGTGGTACAATACAGTAGACACTCATCGTTACTGTGCGTGGTGAAGGTGTGGTACAATACAGTAGACACTCATCGTTCGCCTTACATGAGTTAGTTCACCAACATCCCAAAACATCAACAATATCCAGCAACAGGGCGGCGTCTCCATTATAAGTAAGTGAATATACGGACAAATAACACCAAGAACGATACAACAACGAAAAAATAACCAGATGTAAACAAACAAATCAACATTCACAAAAGATGGATTTAAGAATGACAAAGAACTTGGCTTAAAATAAAACAATTCGGTATTCAGTCAAACACCATTCCACCATAGCAACAATAACAGTGGGAGTTCATCTAGCCAATAACAAGCACCGACGCAAGACTCGAAACAAGCCAATGAAACTGAGAAGCGCAAAGCCCGCCAAAAGTAGACCAATCACGGGGCAGGTATTTCCCGGGAATTCCAGGTAGGCTTAATATGCAGCGATGGTAGTTTAATATTAAAGGTTACCTGCCAGTAGCCTACAGCAGTTGGGCCAGCTATACCTGCTATTATTGCTGAGAGAGAGAGAGAGAGAGAGAGAGAGAGAGAGAGAGAGAGAGGATCAAGTAAATAACAAAAGGTAGAAACGGAAGAGACGAAAGATTAAATAAAAACTCCAAAGAGATAACACAGATAAAACAAATAATACTACTAATAAAAAGAGACACACGAAAGAATTTGAAAAAAGTGAAAAGGAAAAAAAGGGAGGTAGAGAGAGATAGAGAGAGATAGAGAGATAGGTAGGGGAGAAAAAGAGAGAAAAAAATATATAAATAAAAGTTTCAGGAGCAAATGGCTGGGTGAGTGCGGTGGCGTCGGCAGTCAGGTGTAAAAGGTCACCTGAACCTGGGAAAACATATTGACTTTATTTTTCTGTTCCCTGTTGGATGAACTCCCCTCACCCACCTACCTACCCTCTCACCCATCTCCCTCCTAGCTACCCATCCATTCCCTCTCCCACCCAACTTACCCCCTCACCCACCTACTCACTCATCCACTTACCACTTCCTTCACCCACTCACTCATCCACCCGTTAACAGTTCTATTCATCTAGGGCGGTGATCCTGGCACCCCCCCCCCCCCCCGACCACACGGATAACAACAACACCGGTAATGAACACGGAGAAGACGACGTGGCCATGGATGAGAACACGGAGAAGACGACGTGGCCATGAATGAGAACACGGAGAAGACGACGTGGCCATGAATGAGAACACGGAGAAGACGACGTGGCCATGGATGAGAACACGGAGAAGACGACGTGGCCATGGATGAGAACACGGAGAAGACGACGTGGCCATGAATGAGAACACGGAGAAGACGACGTGGCCATGGATGAGAACACGGAGAAGACGACGTGGCCATGAATGAGAACACGGAGAAGACGACGTGGCCATGAATGAGAACACGGAGAAGACGACGTGGCCATGGATGAGAACACGGAGAAGACGACGTGGCCATGGATGAGAACACGGAGAAGACGACGTGGCCATGGGCAATAAAGATAAATGAGAGAGCTGAGAGGAAACACGACTAAGAGGAGTAAAAGAGAGACAGAGAGAAGTAACCATGAAATAGAGAGAGCATGGAGAACATTACAGGAGGGGGGAGGGGGGGAGAGGCGATAAAAAACAGGGATGGAAAAGACAGCGAGAGAGACAGACAGACATATAGACAGAAAGAGAGAAAAGGAAAGGGAGAGACAGAGAAAAAAGAATTGAAAATATCGATATAGAGAGAGAAAGGAGTTATTGCTATTGAATTTTGGAAAGGGTTTCAGTAACTAAGGATATATCTCTCCTCTCCCCCCCCCCCCACCCCGCCCCACGAGAGAGAGAGAGAGAGAGAGAGAGAGAGAGAGAGAGAGAGAGTGGGGAGGAGGTAGTGATGAGGGGGGGGGGGGGGATAGATAAAGAAAATATTTAAAGAGACGTTTAACACCACGACTCGCAGTAACCATGTCTGACCTACCGCTACTTTACAACCCACTACGTCTCCCCCCTACCCACCCTTACTGTGCCTCCCTCCTACCCACCTTATTTACGCCTCCCCTACCTACCCTTACCCACTGCACCTCCCCCTACCTCAACCTTGCCGCGCCCCTTACCTCTCCCTTACTGCGCCTACCCCTTACCCTTCTTTACCCACTGCACCTCCCCCCTACCCTCCTTTACTGTGCCCCCTACCCACTCTTACTGCGCCTCCCCTACCCACCCTTACTGCTCCCCCTCACCCACCCTTACTACGCCTCCCCTACCCACTCATACCGACTCACTGCGCCTCTCTCAAAACATTTAAAATTCCTAAACATCGCCCGACCGACAAACTGACGTACTGACACGCCCTCCGACCTCCCGACCAATGAACCAGCACAACTAACCCCCGACCGACCTCCGACCGACCTCCCTCTGGCTCGGTCGCTTGGTCGGTCGGTCCAAAAACTACGTCATCTCCTAATCTTCATCTCGGTAAACCTTAAAATCGGCCAACAAACGCGACCCGACCATGTACCATCCGACTTCAAAATACCCGACCGACGTACTAACCATAATTACTCTTCCACCGACTCCTGAATTCGCTTACCTCACCCGACTAACAAATATAACCTCATTACTACCCCTCTCCGACTCCTTCCTTCGATCCCGACCGACATAGGGACTCGAATACGACTCTGAACCCACACAAACGAACCCGACCAACACAGAAACTCGGATACCACACCTGAACCCACACAAACGAACCAGACCAACATAGGAGCTCGGATACCACACCTGAACCCACACAAACGAACCAGACCAACATAGGAGCTCGGATACCACACCTGAACCCACAGAAACAAACCCGACCGACACAGGAGCTCGGATACCACACCTGAATCCATACAAACGAACCCGACCGATGGCTCTACCGATTTAAACTCAACAAACCCCGTGTGATCAAGAGCACCGAGGCAGGGTGAACACTGGGTCAGTGTGTTGAGTATAGGACAACGTGGTAGTTAAGAACACCTCTGGGGCCTATTACACTTCTTTGCACTGACATCTGTAAGTTCCCTTCCTTTCCCATCATCACTCTCCCACATTATCGAGTCATTTTCTTTTCCATATTCACTCTCCCACATTCACGCGTGCCGTCCCTTTCCCATCCTCACTCTTAACACATTATCGAGCTCCTTCCTTCCCATCCTAACTCTCCCACATTATTATGTATCTTCTCTCCCATACCACTAAAGCCCCTCCCACCCACTTTAGTACCCCTCCCACCCACACTCCTCCCCACATCAATTTACTCCCACATGTTACCTGTCACTAAGTGCTTATTTACTTTTTTACTTTTTAATTACATTCATTTTACACTCACCTGTCACCTGTGCTTATTTAACCCCCCCACAGGTAAAATATATGACGTGTGGTGTTTTAGAGACTATTATGATCAACACTAATATTGTATTATACATAGAAGTGTGACGGCTGAGTGGATACAAGGCTCTCTTCTTGTCCTAAGGGTCATTGGTTCGAACCCAAGGCACCCGCATTCGACCCAGCTGTGAGTGGGTACCTGATTTTAGTTATTTCGTAGATGGTTAAGATCAAAGACTGCGACACACACACAGGTGGTTGGAGACGTAAGAAACAGGTGGTTGATGGTAAATAGCAGGTGATTAACGATAAATAAAAGGTGGTTGAGTAAATTACAGGTGATTGTAGGTAATTGACAGATAGTCCACGGTTATTAACAGGTGGTTCTGGGTAAACAATATTTGGTTCAAGTTAAATAACAGGTGGTTTGGGGTAAATAACAGGTGGTTTGAGTCACAGGTGGTTACAGGTGGCCGGGCGCACTAAAAATATCCCTCTGTTTACACTCTCTCTCTGAGGACCTGGCTATTCCACCTCCCTCCTCTCCTTCCCTCTCACCCCTCCTTCCTCCCTTTCTATCTTACCTCTTACTCCTTCCCTCTCACTCCTCCCTTCCTCCCCCCTCTCTATCTTACCTCTTCCCTCTCCCTCCCTCTCTATGTTTCCCTTCCCTCTCACTTCCTCTCTTTAAACTCCTTCCCTCCCACGCCCTACTTACATCTCTCTCTCTCTCTCTCTCTCACAAAAATCCCATTACGTGTTTCACAATCCTCATATTACCATCACCGTCTATAGTGTGAGTTAACAATGAGAGAGAGAGAGAGAGAGAGAGAGAGAGAGAGAGAGAGAGAGAGAGAGAGAGAGAGAGGTTAGGCTTTTGAGGGAATTGGGGGAGATGGTGCGGAAGATTGGTGGGAGGAGAGGGAGGAGTGGGAAGAGGAAGAGTAGGAGGAGAGGGAGGAGTAGGGGAGAGAGAGAGGGAGGAGTAACAAAATATAATAAAAGTAGCAAGTAAAAGTAAAAGTAACAAGTAAAAGTAACAAGTAAAAGTGACATAGACTACATATGTGACATATATGAGTAACATTATGACAGCGTTAAGAAGAAGAATGTGTGTGTGTGTGTGTGTGTGTGTGTGTGTGTGTGTGTATGTGTGTGAGTGTGAGTGTGTGTGTGTGTGTGTGTTCGCCCTTTCTCTGTTGGTAATTTTAGCTGTTTTTCTGTTGATAATGAATGAAAATAAAGAAGAATGAAAGAATGAACAGGAAATGATAATGAAAGCAACAGAAGGGAAGAGAAGGAAGAAAGGTAAAGAAAACAGAGGTAGAAGAGGAAGTAGTTGATAAAGCAGACATAGAAGATGATGAAGGAACAGAAGCAATATAATGAGACACACACACACTACAATCAGACACGCAATACAATCACGCACACACATTACGCTGAAAACTGATAGGGGCATTCTTCTCCCTATGGGCCAGGTACCTAAATGTGAAGTCAAGTATCTTTATGTGATGTCAGATACCTTTATGTGATGTCAGATACCTTTATGTGATGTCAGATACCTTTATGTGATGTCAGATACCTTTATGTGATGTCAGGTTCATTGGTGGGCTGTGCAATATGATGTTAATTAAGGCTTGGGAACTCTTATATGTTACGGTTCAGAAATCAAATTAGTAACAGACAAAACAGACTGACAGCTTCGTGCCTGTGAGTGATACACCGAGAAGAGGAAGAAGAATGATGAAAGAGGAGCGGTGTGTTAGGCGACCCTCGACACACAACACGAAGGGTGACAGGTGAAGGTCGTGACTCCCACAGTCAACAAATGCCCCGCGACGCTCATGACTACACCTGAGCTCTATAAACCTCTCCTGAGGCTCCGTGACACAGCTGGCGCCTTTAAGAACCCCTCACGAGAGACAACTAGCAGGTGAGAACTGTCACGGCGGGTCTGCGTAAAACTGGTAGTTTACTGCGTAACTGTGCTAAAACAATGAGGGAGGCGTCAGGGGGGCGACTGGGCTTACGCGCGCCACATGCTGTCTGTGTGTGTGTGTGTGTTAAGTGCCCCCTTCCCCCCTACCAGCGCCGATATGACACCCTCCCTGACACTGCAACCTATTTGACACCAGGAGAGAGAGAGAGAGGGAGAGTGCGTGTGTACCAGCCAGGGTATACTGTATTATCAGGTGAATACAAACTTCAACACACAGGAACGCTCGACCAAGTCCTCCCTGTGTATGACTATATTATGTACACAGTTGTGTGTGAATGTACGATGTTCCTGTGTGTGTGTGTGTGTGTGCATGCATGTATATGACAGATAACGCGTGTTTATGAAATACGTGTGTGTGTGTTTGTGTGTGTGTGTGTGTGTGCAGAGATGCCATGTGAGTGTTGAGTCAGAACCCACACGAGGGTACACTGTATATGAAAGACGGGAAAAACCACGTGTATACATGATGTGTCTGTGGTGAAATTGTCAATATAGTCGCCTCGCAAGTGAGCGGTCCCGGGTTCGATCCCATGCAGGGTCAAACTATGGGCAAGTTTCTTTACGTTATTTGCCTCATGTATCCAGCAGTAACCAGGAACATATAATATTTTAATCGACTAGAAGACTGTGTTCCGGGGTAATGGTTAGCCAGTGCAGTTGGCGAATTGTCCGATCTTTTTGGATTATTTCTTAACACTGGGTCATACAGCTCGTTAACTTAGGGTGTGGTTCTTGTGTTGACGACAGCTTCTACACCTTAAATAAATTCTCGCCTAGGTGGCCATATTGCCTGCCAGTACTGCAGTATATAAAGGTCAGTCAGTCAGTCAGTCAGTCACTCTCGAACACTTACATCATCCTCCACTCCTTTACTTATCCTCCTATTATTCCTATCTTCACTTCTTTTCATCCCATTCTCTTTATAACTTCTAACTTCCCTCCTATTCCTCATTTACCCTCCTTTGTCCTTCCTCTTCTTCCACGTTCTCCTTCCTTTAAAATTCATCTCATTCTTCTCCTACTCCCTGTTCTATCCTCAATTTTCCCTTCTTTTCTCTTCTTCTCCCTCTTTTTGTCTATATCTCTTTCTTCCTCCTTTATCCCACCTCCTATTCTTCCCTTCACACCATCGTATTCTATTACCCTAAACCCCTACTTTACTCATTTATCCCTATCTCTCAACTTCTCCCATTTATATCTCTACAACCTATCCTTTTCTCAGCCACTATCCTCACTGTCCACCCCGTCATCTTCTTCCCCTCTCATTATCCCTCCTTTACCCATATACCTCCCTTTCCCACCTCTCTATATCCCATCCCCTCCCTCTCTATCACCTCGCCCCTCCCTTCCACCCCGGTCCCCCTCTATCTTCCTCCATCCGCCCTCCCCTTCCCTCTCCTCACCCCCTCATCCCACTCCCCGTAGTATTCCACACGATAAGACTGGCACAAAGGGGCGCCTCCACCAAGTTTTCTCATAGGGCCGAAACAATGAGCCGCTCCCAAATAAACTTGCCAACTTTCTCGGCGAGGTGATTATAAAGAGGCGTTTTTGCCTGCCTTGTTGTTGTTTGTGGCTGGCTGGCTGGCTGGCTGGCTGACTGGCTGACAAGCTGATTGGTTGGTTGGCTAGCTGGTTGACTGGCTGGCTGGCGGGCTGACTGACTGACTGAACGGCTGCTAGCGGGCGGGCGGGCTGGCTGGCTGGCTGACTGACTGAACGGTTGCTAGCTGGCTGGTTCACTGACCTAGTGGCTGCGGCTGCCTGGTTCAGTTGGCCAGTAACTGGCTGGCTGGCCGGTTCAGTGGTCCACTAGCTATATGGCTTAGAGACTGCACTGGATAGCTGGCAGGGTTCCCTCAACACAATGAGGTTCCATTATACGCCACGGGGTTCCTCAATTCTCTCCCTCTAGTTCCTCAAAGCCTTACCTCGTTCCCCAAGGCTCCGCGGGATTCCTCAAGGCTGCAGCACCAACAAGAGCCTCGTGTGAATAGGCTCTGAAATGTAACTCCTCTGTAACGGTGCTCCTAAAAGGTGCCACTATCAACACCACCTTCACCCCCCACCCCCCCCACCCAACCCCCTATTTCAGCCTCAGTACCCTGACCCATTATCTCCACGCAGCAGGGGGGAGTGAGAGAAAAGGGTGAAGAGGGAAGGGAGAAGAAGGAGCAGGGAGAGGTGAAAAGAGAGAGGAGAGGGATGAAAGACGAGGAAGGGGAGAAAGGGGAAGGGAGAGGTGAAGAGGAGAAACGGGATGGGGAAGAGGATGAGAGGGGTTGGAGAAGGGGGAGGAGGAGGATACGGGGGAAGTGAGAAGGGGAGGAAGATGGGAGAGGAAAGGAGAGGGATGGGAAAGGAAGAACGGAAAGAGGAAGAGAAGGGGGAAGGGGGAGAGGAGAAGGAAGAGAGCGAGGAAGGGGTAGGAGGATTGTAAGTACTGTAAAAGGGAAAAGTAGAAGAAAAAGAATGGAGAGAAAGTGAAAAAGAATAAAGAGAAGTGAAGAGAAAGGTGAAGGGGAAGGAAGAGGAGGGAAGATGGGAAATGAAATGGAGGATAGGGGGAAGGAGGGAGAGAGGGTCAGAGACAGTAGAAGGAGATGAGGATAAAGATGAATGAAAAACAAAGAATAAAGAGGGGAATGGGTAGGAAGAAAGGAGAAAAGATGGAGTGAAGGAGGAACTAGAGGAGAAAGCTGGGGAATTGAGGAAGATAGAAAAGAAAGATGAAATCGGAAAGGAGAGAGAGAGAGATGGAATTGGAAAAGAAAGGAATGGAGACGGATGGAAAAGGCAGGGTGGGAGGATATAGGAAGGGTAGAAATGGGAAAATAAGGAGGAGGAAGAAGGATACAAAAGAGAGAGTACAAAGGAAGGGGAAAAGTAACAGTACTCTGGTAAGTTTCTTCCATCTCGTCTGTTCCATTTCCTATTTCCCTCCCAATCCCCATTTCCTCTTCTTCCCATAATTATCTCTATTCTGGCCACTCCTCACGTAATACCCTCTCATTCCCCCTCCCACTCCTTCCCATCTTTTCTCCTTTCCACTCCCACCACCTTCCCTCCCCTTCCACTCCTATCCACCTATTGTTCTCCCATACCCACCTCTCTCTCTCTCTCCTCACCTTTTGCTACTCCCCACCCCTCCTCCCCAACTCCTACCCTCCCCAATCTGTTTCTCTCCCCAAGTCACTCTTTCCCTCACTCCCTTCCGCTGTAACTCCCCCCCCCCCCTTTTCCTTATACCCTCCTACCCCCTCCTCCACTTTTTCCCTCACACCCCCCCTCCATTCTAACCCCTCTTCTATATCTCTTAACTCCAACCATCTCCCCACCCCCCACTGGAGCACGGGAATTACAAGACCTTGGAATGGGAATCACATACATTTGTTACACTTAATTGCCAGCGCCCACATAACTTCTACGCCCAGACTTAACCCTTGCCACTAGTAAATCTTCCTGCTTATGATACGGGAGGTGGGGTAGAGAGGGGAGGGGGGAGGGGGAGAGGGGGAGGAGGGGAGGAGGGAGGGGGAGGGGGGAGGAGGAAGGGGGGAAGGGGGAAGGGGGAGGGGTGAGGGGGGAGGGGAGAGGAGGGAGGGGAGGGGGAGGGGGAGGAGGGAGGGGAGGGGGAGAGAGGGAAAGAGGGGAGGGGGAAGAGGGGAGGGGGAGAGGGAAAGAGGGGAGGGGGAAGAGGGGAGGGGGAAGAGGGGAGGGGGGAGAATAGGGGAGGAATGGGAGAATAGATAAGGATGAATGGGAGGGTTAGAGAGAAGGACTAAAGCACAGGGTGAGGAGGAACGAAAGAATGAATGACGTGTGAAGGAGAGAAGGGAAGAGGGATGAAAAATAAGGAGGAGGAGGAAAGGAATAAAAAGAATACAGAGAGAGAGAGAGAGAGAGAGAGAGAGAGAGAGAGAGAGAGAGAGAGAGAGACGTGATAAAACAAACACTACTAACGATCAACGAACAGTGCACGACGTACTAGCTGGAGATGTTGTACACCCACCAACACACCTGCCTCCCTCCACACCTGCCTCCCTCCACACCTGCCTCCCTCCATACCTCCCTCCCTCCACACCTGCCTCCCTCCACACCTGCCTCCCTCCATACCTCCCTCCCTCCACACCTGCCTCCCTCCACACCTGCCTCCCTCCACACCTGCCTCCCTCCATACCTCCCTCCCTCCACACCTACCTTTCACCACACCTGCCTCCCTCCACACCTGCCTCCCTCCACACCTACCTTTCACCACACCTGCCTCCCTCCACACCTGCCTCCCTCCCTCCACACCTGCCTCCCTCCCTCCACACCTGCCTCCCTCCATACCTCCCTTCCTCCACACCTGCCTCCCTCCATACCTGCCTCCCTCCCTCCACACCTGCCTCCCTCCATACCTCCCTCCCTCCACACCTACCTTTCACCACACCTGCCTCCCTCCATACCTCCCTCCCTCCACACCTGCCTCCCTCCCTCCACACCTGCCTTCCTCCCTCCACACCTGCCTTCCTTCCCTCCCTCCACACCTGCCTTCCTTCCCTCCCTCCACACCTGCCTTCCTCCCTCCACACCTGCCTTCCTTCCCTCCACACCTGCCTTCCTTCCCTCCACACCTGCCTTCCCTCCCTCCACACCTGCCTTCCTTCCCCAGGTGAGACTCGCGAATCCTCTAATTAACTGTCTATATCACACCACTTCATTACCCAGTAGAGACCAATACACTCCTCGTGTGTGTGTGTTCCTGACCCTGGCACACACACACACACACACACACACGCACACTTACTTTCCTGGATATATCAGAGGAACTCACTATCCTGTATACATGAATACACCATAATGTATACACGAATACATTCCTGCCAGTGTATATCAACATAACTCACAGCTCTGTATGGACGTGTATGGCCATAAACCCTCGCGTGTACACCACTCACACAAAACTTGCTGCGTGTCCACTCAACTTTTCTCCTTCGTTCCAAACTTGTTGCCAATATAGGTGTGTTTCATAGATGTACACACACACACACACATATACACAAGTACACCCTCACACATACAGTAAACTTACATATATGCATTATCTCCCCCCCCCCTCTCTCTCTCTCTCTCTCTCTCTCTCTCTCTCGCCTCAACAATGGCAAACACAAATCTCCCTCTCCCTTTCTTTCCCTTTCTCTCCCACTTTCTTTTACTCTCCGCCACCTCCTCATTCAGGCATTCCTTCTTCCTCTTCCTTTCTCACTTCCTCCCTCTTCCGTTCTCTGACTTACTCCCTACTACCCTACTACGCTCCCTCTTTCCCCGCTTCTCTCCCTCTTTCCCTGCCTTCTTCCCTCCCTCCCTGCCTACCTCCCTCCTCCCTCCCTCCCTCCCTGCCACCCGTAGTGTCACCAGGGGAGGTTCACCTTATCTGGCCTGGCCCACGGTCGACCTGTTAGCGGGCGGATGTTGTGGCGATAGTGGGGGCGCCGGGGAGGGCAGAGGCGGGAGTCTTCCTCACGCCCATCCCACACACCCACACCCATTACACCTTCATCACGCCCAAATCCTTTACACCTTCACGCCCATCCCTCACACCCACACCACCCATTACACCTACCTCAGGCCACCTCTCACACCCCCTCCTTACCACGCCGCCCCTAATGCACTTACTAGTACCACATGCCCTGTTACCCACCCGCCCAGCTCACTACCCCACCTCACTTTTTTTTTGTAGATAAAGGAGGGATGAAAGAAGATTAGAGGTGGGGGAAGGAAGTTATAGTTCGGAAAATGAAGAAATTTAGGAGGAGGTAAGAGAGGGCGGGCTGACCGCCTAGCTAAGCTAATAGTGTGTTAGGGTTGTGTCATGGGTTAGTTATTGTCTGTCGACACAGGCATTAGACATCCTACCCTGTCCCATATATGGGTGTTTTGAGGGCCTTATTTCATATTCCGCCGACCCTACTGGCGGATGCTGGTCTAGGGAGGTTGTCTATTGCCTGGCCGTATAGATCGGGGGTGGTAACGGACCTTTTGAGATTTGGTAACTTTTTGGGAACCACGTATGGTTGTTGTCGTTATCTGGTGGGAGTCTTTGAAGGAGTTCTTGCTCTGATCATTATATCTTTTACCAGACTCTGCTGGCCAGGGTGTGCAGCTGCTGGTTGATGGGTTTTATTCTCAGGTCTATGTATCTCGGCTGTGATTCTGGTGAAGGGGTATCTTTCACCTGTGAGGAATCTTAGGGCTTCATTTTGGACCACCTGTAATTTTAATATTTGAGTGGTGCTCATAGTATGAAGAGGTACTGCTGGGTAAGTTAATATCGGTATGATAAATGATGTCACCAGGCGGAGTTTTATTTTCCCAGGAAGCGCATTAAAGCAGTATAGTTTTCTCAGCTCTCTTCTTGCCTTTTCCTTCCTGGTGTGGACATGATGGGAGTAACCTGTCGTGGATATATGCAGGCCCAGGAGGGTGCCTCTGCTTTTGTATTCTATCTGGGCATTATTACCTCACCACTCCAACCTTACCATACCCTATCCCATCCCACCAGCCCACCTCACCACTCCACCTCACTACCCCACTTCACCACCATGAAAAAACAAAACAAAACACAAACAAAACACACACACACACATTAAGCTCTATTTTACCAACACTCTCATCTCCACTCAGTAACTCCAAACACTGGCCATTGTTGACTCACCAGTACTACTTCCCATACATTAGATCCTCAGTCTTACTCACACCATGGAGGAAGTTCTGCCATGACGTCACTCTTTGTTTACAACCTTCTCCAGGATGCCAGCTGCACAATGTTGGGAAACTATCACAAACAAGATCGCTAAAACATTATATTATATGACATGAATAGCCCAAACCAAACCTAACGTAACCAAACCTAACCTAACCTACCCTACCAGACTTACAGTACGGTAGTTTTTATTGGGCTACGGTTCGGTGGTTAAGGTCTGCTTTTAGAAAAATAAGTTCCGTTCGTGGTACTTTTTCGGCATTGTGCATTTTGCTCGCCATTCTGTGTTGATATTACTAGTAGCCAGAGAGCATTAAGCTTATCTTCAAAACATTACCACTTAAGTGTGCCATTAAGGACTGTCTTAAGTATTAGGTTGAGTGCCAATAGTAAGATAACATGTAGTAGTAATGGCGGCGAGACACTACCTAATGACACCTGTGTTCTGAATTTGTCGCTACATGACCGGTAACCTCATTAGTGACCTCATTAGTGACCTCATTAGTTAAACACGTATATTTTTTTTTTATTATAGTATGTTAGTGTAATTCTTAAGAAGGTGAATGAGTGACAGTTTCCAACAGTGACAAATTCACATACGAACAGATATGGCGGTACATAGCTACAGTTAGTCGCGTGAGCATTACTGGAATATAATTCAATTTAATTCAAGATCATAAACTAGTGAGTTGCTCTGAGGGGATAAACCAGCCAATCACAGCGACACAAATATTACGCCGCTAGTGAGTGAGTTATAACGAATTATTGACTCTATTTAACAACTAACTTATTTTTTACCAGGTCTCTGCACACTCTTCTACCATCACCATAAGCGATAAGTGTAAGAAACAGTGTTGGTTAGGTTAGGTTAGGTTAGGTTTGGTCAGGTGAGGTTAGGTCAGGTTAGGTTAGGTTAGGTTTGGTTAGGTTAGGTTTGGTTAGGTCAGGTGAGGTTAGGTCAGGTTAGGTTAGTATATTACGATAGTTAATCTTAAGGTGAAATAAGCTGGGGGGAGGGGGGGGGGCGCTAATCTTCATATGATCCACAGATTCGTTCTTACTTTACCAGCTAAAAATAAACCAAGCTTTCTCCACAACTAAGGTGAAGAAAAACTGCCATACTGTATACTCGTCCCCTCCTATAGCGGCTGTTGTATGAGCACTGGTGTATAAACTGTATAGAAAGACTGTATAAGTATAGTGTAATCTAAGTCCTGTTGGTAGTCTGAACATGAGGTGGACTCTAGTTATCCTCGTTAAGACACACAATGATCAATCGGTAAATTAACAACTATTTCATAACCACAACAACAACTCCAGTATTGTAACTTAGACTCGACCACAGTGTTGTTAAGTTAATCCTGAGAAATCTTAAACGAAATCCATAATACCCTAACCTAACCTAACCACCGTATCACTAACTTAACCTAACCTAAAATCCTTCGTTAATAGTGAACACATCCGATGTTGTTGGTATTGAGTGTAGGTAACTATCTGGTCACTCCCCGCCCCGCCCCGCCCCGCCCCGCCAGTGGGGGTTATCACCACCAACCACGGGAAGTTGTTTACTATTTAATTAGTTTTTCCACTCATTAAATTTATCATGGAGAGTATCAAGGGTCAAGGGGCGGCGATACCACAGGTACCAGTGGTCCATGAGGCGCGCCACGGGGTGCTGAAGGGTGCCAGGGGTGCTAAGGGGGGATCCAGGGTATGCTAAGGGGTGACAGGGGATACGTGCCACATCCCACACCAAGCTCGTATCCTCCCTCCCTCGTGTGACCCACGTGAACAAAAAACATTTGTCCGGTTGTTGTTCAGTGCGTCCTAGAGCTGTCCAAGCCTTCACATACATACATACATACATACATACACATCCATGAATATATAAAAACACACACATGCGTTCATACTGAAATAATGGTTGACCCTTGTGTCGTAGACTGGTCGGCCAACACAACAACCACACCCTGAGTTAACGAGCTGTATGATCCAGTGTCAAGGAATAATCCAAGGAGACCGGACAACTAACCAACTGCACTGGCTAACCATTACCCCGGAAAAACGATCCGCAAATCGATCAACATCCATATTCTGAATTACTTCTGGGTAGACAGAGGCAAATGGCATAAAGAAAACTTGGTCATAGGTTCACCCTGCTCAGAGATCGAACGAACGAGCTATCAAACCAGCACACACACACACGCACACATGCACGCACACACACACACACACGCACACAGACACACGCACGCACACACGCACACACACACACGCACACACACATACACACGCACACAGACACACGCACACACACACACACACGCACGCACGCACACACACGCACGCACACACACGCACGCACACGCACGCACACACACACACACACGCACACACACACACACGCACGCACACACACACACGCACACACACACACACACACACACACACACACTCGCATTGATATACACAAACATGCAAGTTTTCCTACTCCGTTTTTTATTCGCACAAGACCAGAGTGAAAATGTAAATGACGACAACGACGACACGGAGACAGGCGACGACACACTACCTGGGTTCAAGCGGAGGTGACACTTGACCAGGTGAGAGAGAGAGAGAGAGAGAGAGAGAGAGAGAGAGAGAGTTTCACAATATTGACGTCTAAGTCATGAAAGATGAGGACAAGAGTGAGAGGGGGTGAGGAGGATGTTATTTACGTGTGGGTCAGGACGGTGCCATGGCGGGTCAGGACGGTGCCATGGTGGGTCAGGACGGTGCCATGGCGGGTCAGGACGGTGCCATGACGGGTCAGGACGGTATACGGGGAAGAGGTGAACTGGTAAGTCTTCAGGATGATAATGGACGAAGAGAACACACACACACACACACACACACACACACACACACACCATTATGAAGGTGAACGTGACTCTCTCGTGAAGATGACTATTTGGGAGGAAAGATAATAAAGGATGAGTGGAAGAGAGGAGGAGGAGGAGGAAGAGATGGAGGGGGAGGGTGAGGAGGGGGAGACAAGGAAGAGGAGAGGGAGATTTTCTGAACTGGTGGTGTAGCTGAAGTGGATAAGATGGAGTTTAGAAGGTGATGGATTGGTGGATGTGTAAGAAGACAATTCGCCGTGTGTGTGTGTGTGTGTGTGTGTCCCCCCCCCTCCTCTCTCTCACCCCCCACCTATCTCTCCCTCTCCCACCCCCCTCCACCCCCCGGGACGCACCTCTGTACAAACGTCGACAGTCTAGATAATATGCAAACTTCCGCTGCCTCCAATTTGTCTTAACTTTGGCCATTTGTTCGTCAAGTTGGTGCGGGCTGGCGGCGGTCCGTCACTCACCCCCTCTCTCCGTCACTCACCCCCACCCACTCCCATCGACGACGAAACTCATCCTCCCTCATTGTGTTACTCATCTCCCCCCTCCGCCTGCCAGCGACACTCATTCCTCATCCTTCATCCCTTCCGTTACTCACCCCCTCAGTCAACGAGTCTCATTCCTCATTCTCCCTCCTTCACCAACCCTCCCTCCCTCCATCACTCACCTCCTTCACCAACCCTCCCTCCTTCACCAACACTCCCTCCCTCCATCACTCACCTCCTTCACTAACCCTCCCTCCTTCACCAACCCTTCCTCCCTCCATCACTCACCTCCTTCACCAACACTCCCTCCCTCCATCATTCACCTCCTTCACCAACCCTCCCTCCTTCACCAACCCTCCCTCCCTCCATCACTCACCTCCTCACCAACCCTTCCTCTTCTGTCTTTCCCCTTCATCTGTTACCCTCTCACTTCCCTCCCACTTCCCTCCCTCCACTTAATCCTCCATAATTCCCTCTTACGCCGCAATTTACGCTCATCTCCTCCGCTTCTCGCTCTATCCGCAAATTGCGTCTTATCTGGCGAGTTTTACGCCCGTCAGCGATACTTGGTTATTAGCGGGTGACTCATGCGTTCGTGCGTTCCTAGTGTTACCTGGCGCTCGCGTGTGTGTGTGTGTGTGTGTGTCGTTTTTCATCCAATACCTGTGTACCTGGATGTTCCTACCCACAGGTGACAAGATGATTAAACAGGTATTTTCTACTCGTATTTATCTAACTATCAATGCCTTTTACAGTTTAGTTGATCAAGAGTTTTAAATGAAACTTATCTGGCCTATTGTAGAGTTTGTGTCTAGAAGCGATATGTCCTTGCTGGTAATTATATAACAAGTAGAGGGCCTCAGGTGTCAAAACAAGGTACTCACTACACCTCCTCACCTTGAAACTTAAGACCCACTTCCTCACCTCTCACTTCTCACTTCTCCTCACCTCTCACTTCTCCTCACCTCTCACTTCTCCTCACCTCTCACTTCTTCTCACTTCTCCTCACCTCTCACTTCAGGGTGGTATGATATCTACCGTATGCGGCCTGGGGACCAAACCTTCAAGTATTTTCCACGTATGAATTGTGATCCACCTCTGGCGTCTATACTCAAGCGCTCCAGTCAGTGATTGAATGTGTTCCCAGGTGGGGCATTTGGATGAGTCAGTGTGAGTAATATAATGTCTTACTGCACAGTTTCTGGATGGTGTGTGTGTGTGTGTGTGTGTGTGTGTGTGTGTGTGTGTGTGGTTTAAAGAGGGATCATGGGTGCACAGCAACACACCGCCCTTACTGACTTAGCTCCTCAGGCTGTGAAAATAAAAATCTCAATATACATGTCATCTTTTCCTTGACCCAGGTGACTTTTTTTTTTTTTTTTTACCTTAATGGGATCTCTTTAAGGTCAGGTCACCCTATACTCCATTACCCCCGAACATACTTTGTTAACCTTGTATGACTCTTTTGTTTCACATTTCTGGTTCAAGACAAAACCTCAAGGATCTTCTCAACCTGAAACTTGTAAAAACAAAAAAAATAATGTCTTTTACAATGGATCTTCCTACAGTCAATCCCTTCCCTACTAATTCATTTACACCGAAGCCTTAAACAGTAGATTTTTTTTTTACAGTGAATTCGTTTTCGACTCTCCCGACAAAAGCTTAAATTTGACGACACGGCGACAGGAAGGAGTGACACGGGCTGAGTTCTAACATAAGGACACTGTCAGAGGTATTTGGAGTAAGGTGTGGATGAGGGGGGGGTATGGATGAGGGAGGGGGTATGGATGAGGGAGGGGGATGGATGAGGGAGGGGGATGGATGAGGGAGGGGGATGGATGATGTGGGTGTGGATGAGGGGGGTGTGGATGAGGTGGGTGTGGATGAGGGGGTATGGATGATGTGGGTGTGGATGAGGGGGGTGTGGATGAGGTGGGTGTGGATGACGGGGGTGTGGATGAGGTGGGTGTGGATGAGGGGGTATGGATGATGTGGGTGTGGATGAGGAGGGGTGTGGATGAGGTGGGTGTGGATGAAGGGGTATGGATGAGGGGGGTGGAGGGGGAGCTGTTAGTTGAGTTAGTTTTGTTACTTAAGAGATGGAGGCTATATAAGATGGTGTGCAGTATTAACAAAAGAGAAACAGATTTATGATTTTAGGAAGATTCTGGAAGATATCTGAATCTCTATCTCTCTCTCTCTCTCTCTCTCAATCACTCTCACTTCTCTCTCTCTCTCAATCACTCTCACTTACCTCTCTCTCACTCACACTCACTTTCCCACCCATTCAAAAATCCCACCCATTCTACCGCCCGTTCATAATTCAAGCTTGTTCAATTATCAAGCTTGTTCAATTATCAAGCTTGTTCAACTATCAAGCTTGTTCAACTATCAAGCTTATCAACCATTTCCCCTTTATCCACAAACTTTTCAATGTAGTGACGTTAATCTCCTCTTATCTACATTTCATAATTTTCCTCATTTTCATCGCGTTTTTCCAATCACATCCGTCCATTTGTAATTTTTTTTTTCTTTCTCAATTCTCAACTATTTATCGAGTATAATTTTTTTTTATTGGCCCTTATTCGTAATTCTCTTCTTATCTGCCTTATTTACATTTATCTTTCTATCCTCTTTGACTGCTTACAATTTTGTCTATTTTTTTTTATTTTTCTAATTTTCATCTTATTTACAAATCTTAATGGGCCCCGGTCTTAATGGGCCCCAGTCTTATTAGGTCCCAGTGTTATTAGGTCCCAGTCTTCTTACGTGCCCATCGTCTTATTAGGCCCTAACCTAACCTAACCTAACCTAACCTAATGATGATGGATGACGTAGATAAGGTGAGGTTAGAGTCCAGTATAACAAGGGCCTATTAATATCGAGGCCAGCTTAGGTTAAAAGTCAGCCTATTAAGACTGGGGCCCATTAGGACTCGACCTCGATCCTAATACTGAGTTTAGGTTAGGTTGGGGCCCGTTAGGTTAGGTTGGGGCCCATTAGGTTAGGTTAGGTTGGGGCCCGTTAGGTTAGGTTAGGTTGGGGCCGGTTAGGTTAGGTTAGGTTGGGGCCCATTAGGACTGGAGCCACTTTCCAGAACACACTTTGTGTGTTCTGGAAAGTGTGATCAGATTTTGCCATGATCTAATGTCTTAATGTTAGTGTCAAGTGTATGGAGGGTAGAGTGTGTCACTTAAGTGTATGGAGGGAAGAGTGTGTCACTTAAGTGTATGGAGGGAAGAGTGTGTCACTTAAGTGTATGGAGGGAAGAGTGTGTCACTTAAGTGTATGGAGGGAAGAGTGTGTCACTTAAGTGTATGGAGGGAAGAGTGTGTCACTTAAGTGTATGGAGGGAAGAGTGTGTCACTTAAGTGTATGAAAGATATAGTGTCACTTAGAGGAGATAGTCTGTTAAGTGTCTAGTGTGTTACTATACTCCTATATATATAATTATAAGAGCAAGGTGTCAGTGTGGGCGGGCAGGGTGTCACCGTGTCAGTGTGGGCGGGCAGGGTGTCATCATGTCAGTGTGGGCGGGCAGGGTGTCATCATGTCAGTGTGGGCGGGCAGGGTGTCACCTCAACATCGTCACTTCACTATAGCATCACCTCACCACACCGGGGAGTGTATCAAGGTCTGGTGAGCTGGCACTATCGAGGACGAGTGCCAATGTACCGGAGGCACTGTGGGAGGTACTGGCGGGTAGTGCCACTAGCCACACCACACACGAACCGCTACTGGCCACACACCCCATCCAGCCTCCTCCTTCCTTCCTTCACTCTCCCTCCAGCCTCCTCCTTCCCCTTCCCTCCAACCTCCTCCTTCCCCTTCCCTCCAGCCTCCTCCTTCCCTCTCCCCCCAGCCTCCTCCTTCCCCTTCCCTCCAGCCTCCTCCAGCCTCCTCCTTCCCTCTCCCTCCAACCTCCTCCTTCCCCTCTCTCCAGCCTCGCCTTCCCTCTCCCCCAGCCTCCTCCTTCCCCTTCCCTCCAGCCTCCTCCTTCCCCTTCCCTCCAGCCTCCTCCTTCCCCTTCCCTCCAGCCTCCTCCTTCCCTCTCCCTCCAGCCTCTTCCTTCCCCCTCCCTCCAGCCTCCTCCTTCCTCCTCCTCCCCCCGGCCTCTCCTCCCCCTTCCTCCTACCAGCCTCCTCCTTCCCCCTCCATCACTATGATCCGCCCTTCGCCATTATTAAGAGATGCCTACAATACCACCAGAATTCCCCCACACTCCCCTACTTCCTCCCACTCCCTTCCCTCTCACCTCTCATCCACCATCAATTCACTCTCCCTCAACCTACCCCCCCCCCCTCCCCCTCCCTTCACCACCACCTCCTCTTCCATGACCATTTCTCTTCTCACCTCCCCTCTCCCTTCCCTTCCCTTCCCTTCCCTTACCTTCCATTCCATTCCCTAAATCTCCCCTCAACAGATTAAGGCTATGAAGGTTGAGACATTTCAGTAGCTAAGTGAGGGGAGGGGAGGTGAGGGGAGGTGAGGTGATAGGTGAAGGAGAGCCGAAGGATAATTATCACCACCAATATCACCCTCAGTATCACCATTATCATCACCATAATTACCATCAACACCATCATCACCAAAATCACTACCACCACCATCACCAAACACTCAGACAGGTTGCTCAATGTGTAGATCTATGGAGTGTAGACAGACAGACAGACAGACAGACAGTCAGACAGACACTGGGCCTTCAGTGATCTCCACCAGGTATGGAATGTACATAAAACTGTACATGTGTAATTGACTTGTGTACATCTGTGTAGGTGTGTAAATACCTGCATACACGTGTAAACTATTAGTGCATCTATTGGTGTACACGTAAAATACTGATGAATAAAAGGGTGTACACGTGTAAAATACTGGTGTACATCGTGGTGTACACGTGTAAAATACTGGTGTACATAGTGGTGTACACGTGGATGACAGCTCCTAGATAAGACTCGACTAGTGACCCACTGCCCGACATACTGATCATTATATTAATTCTAACCAATAAATTAATATACAATTATTATATTTAATTTTTTATTTATTTATTTATTTATTTACCTATTAATTTATTTATTTACCTATTAATTTATCAATTAATTTGTTTTCATTTTCATTTTGCAATTAATTTATTAATTAATTTATTTACTTATATAATTATGTATATTCATCACTAATTAATTTCATATAAATATAAGACGAAAGACAAAAAAATTATCATTATCCCTTATCCATGCTAGTTATTCTCTCTCTCTCTCTCTCTCTCTCTCTCTCTCTCATCGTAAGTGTCCCCTTATCATCTCTCTTAATTCCCCCCCCCCCTTTTCCCCTCATTTTATCAATTCTTACCATTATTATTCATCCCCCTTTCTCCTCCTTTCTTCTTAACTCTTACCTTCGTTTTTAATTCCCCCCTTTTCCCCCTTATACTCTAACTACTATCCTTAATTTCTTCCCCTTTTCCCCTCTTACCTCATCAGTAAACCTCTCCCCTCTCATTTCCATCGTCCTTCAAAGCAAAAATTTTACTCTCCCCTCACCCCCCCCCCCCCTTTCATTGTGATATTAAGCGAATAATTCCACCTGATTTCCCCTCTTCTCTCCCCTCACCTCATATCAACCCGTCTTTACCTCCTCCCCCTCATCTCTCCCCTTTATCTCCTTATGTCCCCCTTTTCACCCCCCTCATTCCTCCTTCATCCCCTCGTCGTTATTTCCTTCCCTTCATTTCCCCTCACCTCCTCATCATCACGTCTTACCTTACCCTCTTTTCCCCTCACCTCCTCATCATTACGTCTTACCTTACCCTCTTTTCCCCTCACCTCCCCATCATCACGTCCCCTTCATCCCCTCGTCATCAAGATTACTCCCATAATTCCCCTCAGCCCATAACAACCCTCAGTTTCCCCTCTTCGACCTGACCAACGGTGAAGGTGAAGCTATGACAATTACCCACAATCATGCTCTCTCTCTCTCTCTCTCTCTCTCTCTCTCTCTCTCTCTCTCTCTCTCTCTCTCAAATAATACGTAAATGACCCCAATAGCAGAGTAATGTCACCTGTGTATTACCTGTGATTAAAGAAGATGTCCTGAGGTGCTTGGTGATTGTGGTTGGGACTTGGTGATTGTGGTAGGGACTTGGTGATTGTGGTTGGGACTTGGTGATTGTGGTAGGGACTTGGTGATTGTGGTAGGGACTTGGTGAGTGGTGATAAAAAGATTTCATTATTATGTGCTAGTTCCTTCTTCCTCCTCCTCCTTCTCGTCATCTTCCTTTATTTTGTCTCCTCCTTCCCCTCTCTTTCCTTCTCCTCCATCTCCTCCTCCCCCCATATTTACCTTCCAACTCTTCCTCCTCTTTTTCATTCATTTCCAAATTATTCTCTCGTTTTTTCTTCTCTTCTTTACCTAGACTTTTTTCTCTTCCTTTTCGTATTTCTCTTCTTCACCCTCTTATCCCTCCTTTCTTCCCCTTCCTCCTCTTCCTTCATCCTCTTGCCCTTTTCATTATTCATTCCCTCTACCCCTCTCATACATCTTTATCTCTCTCTTTATCAACAATGTTCCTCCTCTCCTTCTTCCTGTATCCCGCCTTTCCCTTTCTCCACTTTCCTCTTCCTTTCCTTTACCTCTTTTCCTTATCAACCCCCTACCATCCCTCTTTCTCCCCTTTACTTCCCCATCCCATTCTTCGTCCTTTTCTGCTCCCTTCATCCTTTTCATTCCTTCCTTCTCTTCTTCAGTTCCCCCCATCCTTCTTTCCTTCCTATTCATTCCTTCTCTTCTTCAGCTTCCTTCATCTCACCCCTCCCCCTTCCTCACCTCTCTTTCTCCTGCTAATCCTCCTCTTCCTCTTCCCCTTCCTTCTCTCCCCTCCCTTTTCTAACCTCTATTTCTCCTCCTTCCTCACCTCTCTCACCCCTCCTCCTCCTCCTCTAGCAGCAAGGGGGAGGAGGGTGTCAGCAGTGGATGTGGGGGGCGAGTGGGGGGTGAGTGGGGGGTGAGTGGGGGTGTGGGGGTGAGTGGGGGTGTAGGGTGTGAGTGAGGGTGTGTGGTGGGGATGAGTGGGGGTCTGGGGGGATTGAGTGGGAGGTGAGTGGTGACAATAATCCACACTTACGGCTCACACCCTTCAACAATACCACAGGAAGTCGCTGCTGGCCGCCCTCGCTCGACCCTTCTGAACGAACGCTCTTATTTTTTTGTTTTTTTTTATCATTCTTTACCGATTTATTTTTCTGGAAACCATTCCACACCTTCCCACCCCACACTCCACACCCCATAACCCACACCGCCACAACCCATTAGCACCTTATATCTACTCCCCCCCCCCCCCATTAAACCAGACGTCTCCCTCTCCCCACCACCCACCAAAGTCTCCAAGCTCCTCCAAATAGGGTTAGTTTTGTAGAGGTTAAGGTCTCCAAGCCCACGTTAAAAACTGGAGGCCCACGTTCAGGTCTCGAGGTCGCACTTTAAGGTCTTGAGGTCGCACTTTAAGGTCTCGAGGTCGCACTTTAAGGTCTCGAGGCCCAGGTGACCGACAGGTGTTGGAACTAGGCGAAGAGTTGAGGGTTTTGGCCCCCTGTCAGGTGAGGCAACACTCGTCTTTCAGTATTGGATCTCCATCATGGGACGAAGGGAACTGTCGCCCTGACACCACACGCCCACGAGGAGGAGGAGGAGAGAAGGAGAAAAGGAAGACAGGAAAAAAGTAAGAGGAAGAGAGGAAGGAGGAAAAAGAAGAGGAAGGAGGAAAACGAGGAGAAAAGAATAAGGAAAGGGAGAAGTAGGAGAGGGAGATGAAGGAGGGATAAGATAAGACAGAAAAGAAGGAAGAGAGGTAAAAGGAGAAGGGAGAATGGAGGAAGAGAAGTAGAACGATATGTAATGGGGTCGATTTTTCCACCATTTTCCTGCATTAAGTTACATTGAGTCTTTGAGGGAGAGAGATGAATGGGAGGAGGGGTGTAGGGGAAGAGGGGGAAGAGGGGGGAGGGAGGGAGGGGAACTCATAACCCATTATTTCCACTAAATTTCCCCCACTTTACTCTCTACCACAAGATCATGGGGAGGATGGGGAGGAGGGGGTGATGGGAAATATGGAACTTTAAAAAACGTATGATGGGAAATGGAAAAAGAGGCGAAAATAAGAAAGAGGGAATTGGATTAAGTGAGATGAGAGGGGCAGGAAGGAAGTGAGAGGGGCAAGAAGATGGTGAGAGGGAACTGGAATAAGAAGAGTGAGAGGGGAAATAAGAGAAGAGGGGGAACTAATAAGGAATGAGGAGGCAGAGGAAGGGAATTTTCCCCTCAAAAAGACAGGTAGGCACTAATGAGCGTGGAATGTGACCAATACACCTTACTGGTATCGATCCCGTGCACTGAAGGCTGTGGTGAGTGACTGTACACCCGTAACTCACCCACCACACACCCGTCACTCACCCACCATTCCCCCGTCACTCACCTGACTTCAAATATCATTTAACTGCCACTCAACTGTTTCTCAACTGTCGCACAATCGTCACTCAACTGTCATTCAGATTTCATTCAACTGTTACTCTTCTATCACTCAAATGTCATATAACTATTAAACAACTTATCACACACATCTTTTTACTGTCTGGTCGTTCGTTCGTTCGTTCGTACTTATGTACACGTGTGTATGCAGAATGTGGTATGTGGGTGTGCTATGTATGTGTAATATGTACGTATAATGTGTGTGTGTACGTGTGAGTCTGTTTTTGTGTATGTGTGTGTGTGTGTACGTGTGTGTCTGTTTTTGTGTATGTGTGTGTGTGTCTGTCTGAGGCATGTAAGTTAGTGTGCGCGCGTATCCATGTATACCTGTATGTGAGGTGGGGGCAGGGGGGTCAAGGGGCTAGGGGGTCAGGGGGCTAGGGGTCAAGGAGCTGGGGGGTTAGGGGGCTAGGGGGACAGAGGGTCAGGGAATCAGGGGCTAGGGAGTCAGGGAGTCTGGGGGTCAGGGATCAGGGGTCTAGGGGTCAGGGAGTCAGAGGCTAAGGGTCAGGGGGTAGGGGTCAGGGGAGTCAGGAGGGTCAGGGGGGGTCAGGGGTGGCGGAGAATCAACATGGCGGCTCAACGTTTCCTCAGCAATACTCAAAATTAAATACGCGACCTGCATGACGATGGTGGGTGGCCCGGGGGCTGGCGAGGTGGGTGGCCAGCTGAAAACGTGGGCGGAGGAGGTGAGTGGTTATGAAACTGGGCGGCATAGCGGGGTGAGAGTGGTGGGCGGCAAGGATGGACGAGGACAGTTGGGCGGCGGAACGGGGCGAAGATTGGTGGGTGGCGAAACAGGGCAAAAATTGTGGGTGGCGAAACAGGGCAAGAATTGTGGGTGGCACAATGGGGCGAGAATGGTGGGTGGCGGAACGGCTGGAGGAAGGTAAGCGGCGGGGCTGGGGAAATGGGCGGCGGAGCGGGTATAGGTGGGCGGTGGAGCGGGGAAAGGTGGGCGGTGGAGCGGGGAAAGGTGGGCGGTGGAGCGGGGAAAGGTGGGCGGCGGAGTGGGGAAAGGTGGGAGGCGGAGCGGGGAAAGGTGGGCGGTGAATCGGGGAAAAGTGGGCGGCGGAGCGAAGAAAGGTGGGCGGTGGAGAGGGGAAAGGTGGGCGGTGGAGAGGGGAAAGGTGGGCGGCAGGGCAGGAGAATATAATTAGTGAGGAACCTTCTCAAATTACGGAGTTGTAGAATAAAAATCAAATGAAATTCGAGACGAGCATGTTGATTGGCGGAGAGGGGAGAGGGGGAGGGGAGAGGGGGAGGGGAGAGGGGAGTCGGTGTTGGTATGAAGGGGAGGAGTATGAGGGGGGGAGTAGTTGGTGTAGGTATGAGGAGGGAAAGGTGAGGGAGATGTTGGTATAAGGGAGGGGAAGGTCTGATGTTGGTATGAGGGAAGATGAAGGCGACATACATACATACATACATACATACACAAATTGATATAATTCAGTATAACTATTAAGATAATATTCAATTTTCTTTCCACGAGTTCCCTGAGGCGAGATTCTGACCATATAAATATACCCTTTAACACACACCCTCCTACCCACCCCCACACACCCCTACCCACCCCCACACACTCCCCCTACACACACACCCCCTCCCACACACTCCCCCTACACACACCCTCCCACAGACTCCCCCTACCCACCCCCACACACTCCCCCTACACACACACCCTCCCACACACTCCCCCTACACACACACCCTCCCACACACTCCCCCTCCACACACACCCTCCCACACACTCCCCCTACACACACCCTCCCACACACTCCCCCTCCACACACACCCTCCCACACACTCCCCCTACACACACCCTCCCACACACTCCCCCTACACACACCCTCCCACACACTCCCCCTACACACACCCTCCCACACACTCCCCCTCCACACACACCCTCCCACACACTCCCCCTACACACACCCTCCCACACACTCCCCCTACACACACCCTCCCACACACTCCCCCTACACACACACCCTCCCACACACTCCCCCTACACACACACCCTCCCACACACTCCCCCTCCACACACACCCTCCCACACACTCCCCCTACACACACCCTCCCACACACTCCCCCTCCACACACACCCTCCCACACACTCCCCCTACACACACCCTCCCACACACTCCCCCTACACACACCCTCCCACACACTCCCCCTCCACACACACCCTCCCACACACTCCCCCTCCACACACTCCCCCTACACACACCCTCCCACACACTCCCCCCGACACACAACACACCGGCCAGCCACCAAGGTGAAGCCGAGGACTGGGGATCGATGCCTGGTCCCCTCCGCCGTTAGTTTCCCCCTGGCCAGTTTGCTCCACCAACTTTTAATGGAATGTCAGACACTATGATACGTCCTCTACTGTGTATTTATGGAGAGTTGCTTTTTTTTTCTCTTTTTACTTTCTTTTTTTTTTTTTTTACTGAGAACCAACTTTTTTTTCTTTTTTGTTTTTTTTTTGTTTTTTTTACCATTAGTTGTGGGTTGGTCAAGTGTGTCGACCAAGTAACTGCCTCTGAAGCGATTGAGGTGGGTGGTGGTGGTGGGTGGTGGTGGTGGGTGGTGGTGGGTGGGTGGAGGTGGGTGGTGGTGGGTGGGAATTGGGATGGGTGGACGGGTGGGATTTGGGGTGGAGGAGATTGAGGAAGGTGGGTGAGTGTGTCTGTCTGTGGGCGCCCGGGTGTGGGGGGGGGGGGGGCGTGATGAGCAAACAGGTGAGAGAGGATGAAGCACAAGGAAGGAATGAAGTTACGGTGAGGGAGGGTCACACTCACCTGGTAATTACAGGTATAGTACATCACGGCTCCACACACCTGTACCTTCCTCACTACCTAATATAACTAACTTCTCCAACTGCTGTATAATTATAATGTGAAATAATACATTTTTACTCAATACAAAAGATACAACAGTGGAAGATAATTAAGGCAATACGATTTTGTTACACCTTTTAATATTGACGAAAAAAAAATTACTTATGCATTCAATAATTAAATTCATCTCATCATTACTGTTTATTCATTCATCATCACCAATTAATTACAAATGACGTATAATAGGTTCACATCACATGATAAAATATTTCTAATTTTAAATGAGCATTAGTTAGTGTTAGGCCTATAGTCAAGATCTATCTATAGTAATGTAACAAATTAATAAATAATCCAACAATCTGGATAAAAAAAAGATTATATTGTACTAATAATTACCTGTACTCATAATTACCTGTATTCATAATTACCTGAGTTACGGCCACTCATTAATCTCCATCAAAGCTACAACTCACCTGTAAGAAAAGAAATACATTTATTATTTAACAACCTGGTAATTAAAACAATCATTTTATAACAGTCACAATAAATGAACAGTGACGGTAATTTTTTTTTTGTATATACGATAATTTTTGCAACGTGTCACCTGTACACGTCCAGTCAGGCACCTCAACACAACACAACAAACGCAGCGCAACACCTCACCTTACTACAACATAAAAGCGTACACACAACCCTCACACTAAATAACCTGGGGTGAGGAGAAGGAAGACGAATGAGGAGGGAGAAGAGTGAGGAGGAGAAGAGTGAGGAGGACAAGAGTGAGGAGGACAAGAGGAGGAGAGGAGGAGAGGGAGGAGGAGAAGAGGGAGGAGGAGGAGAGGGAGGAGAAGGAGAGGAAGGAGAAGGAGAGGGAGGAGAAGTCATAAAACACCCCGCCAAGAAGTTCATTTCGTGGGCGTCTCGTAGCTCTTACTGCGTCTGGCTCGTGCACGGTAGGCGGCAAGACAGCGTGAAACTGCCTCACCATCCCACTGCCTCACCCCTCTCCCCCCCCCCCTTCTCCCAACCTCAGGAGAAAAAAAGTAGCCATATTTCTCAGTAATGAAACCAGACTTTTTCTAACACTAAGACACCTGTAGTAGTTACCATTGGCTGTATCTAATTATAAATATTCACCTGGGCGTGTGAGGTACTGGCTCTTCAGGCTCTCTAAGTCGTTAAGAGAGACATAAGAATAATTAATCAAAGTTATATTAATACAAACATTTAGACAAATTAGTTCATTACTTAAACACCAGTACCGGGGTCAGGGGTCAGGGAACGGTAGTGGGGTGGAGACCTGATCGTCACAACTCCCGGGGGGAGGGTGAGCTCGCCACAACCCCGGGGGGGAGGTCGTCACAACCCCGGAGGAGGTCGTCACAACCCCCAGGGGGAGGTCGTTGCAACCTTGGGGGAGGTCGTCACAACCCCGGGGGGAGGTCTTCACAACCCCCGGGGGAGGTCGTTACACCTCTCCCCTCTGTGCACTCATCAATGGGAGACAATATTATGCATCAGTTTTCTGACGTTTTCTAAACCTTTGGTTCAGGAGTTATGGAAATATATACAGTGTTTCAAAGAGGGTTTAAAATAACCCAAAACACTCCAGTTTATTGAGAACACACACACACACACACACACACACACACACACACACACACACACACACACAGTGATGATTTAATTTAGGATGCGGAAAAAAAATAAATCGACGATGTCAATAGCGGCAGGTGGATGGTGGTGACAGGTAACACTGACTGTAACTCTGGACAATACTGACTTGATCATGCGGGACACCTCGCCTGGCTACACTGCGTTACGGCCACATCCCAAGTTACACTAAAATCCTTTTGTGTTGGTTTAAGTTAATGCGTTTACAATATGCCCGGATGGTCGCCCACATGGACAGATACTATTTCCATGTCCTCCACTGGTCTCTCGTGTGTGTGTGTGTGTGTGTGTGACGCCCGGCTACAAATGAATTAGATCATTCAAACAATATTAGGATAGTCCCCCATAGCCTTGTCTTCCCTGCCTAATTATGGTTCCCGTTTTCTTCTCAGTGTCTCTAGTGTAATAATTGTATTACTCATTTGTTTATTCTTAATTACTACTGTATACTCGAGTCTCAAGAGTGAAAACTACACTTTAAGTCTTCCGCAATCTTCCTCACAAGACTGGCACAGGTAATTCTCTTCTAAACTGCTACACTGGGGTACTGCTACACTGAGGTACTGCTACACTGAGGTACTGCTACACTGGGGTACTGCTACACTGAGGTACTGCTACACTGAGGTACTGCTACACTGAGGTACTGCTACACTGAGGTACTGCCACACTGAGGTACTGCTACACTGAGGTACTGCCACACTGAGGTACTGCCACACTGAGGTACTGCTACACTGAGGCACTGCCACACTGAGGTACTGCTACACTGAGGTACTGCCACACTGAGGTACTGCCACACTGAGGTACTGCTACACTGGGGTACTGCCACACTGGGGTACTGCTACACTGAGGCACTGCCACACTGAGGTACTGCTACACTGAGGCACTGCCGCACTGAGGTACTGCTACACTGAGGTACTGCCACACTGGGGTACTGCTACACTGGGGTACTGCTACACTGGGGTACTGCCACACTGAGGTACTGCTACACTGAGGCACTGCCACACTGAGGTACTGCTACACTGGGGTACTGCTACACTGGGGTACTGCCACACTGAGGTACTGCTACACTGAGGCACTGCCACACTGAGGTACTGCTACACTGAGGCACTGCTACACTGAGGCACTGCCGCACTGAGGTACTGCTACACTGAGGTACTGCCACACTGAGGTACTGCTACACTGGGGTACTGCTACACTGAGGTACTGCTACACTGAGGCACTGCCACACTGGGGTACTGCTACACTGGGGTACTGCCACACTGGGGTACTGCTACACTGGGGTACTGCTACACTGAGGCACTGCCACACTGAGGTACTGCTACACTGAGGCACTGCCGCACTGAGGTACTGCTACACTGGGGTACTGCTACACTGGGGTACTGCCACACTGAGGTACTGCTACACTGAGGTACTGCTACACTGAGGTACTGCCACACTGGGGTACTGGGGTACTGCCACACTGAGGTACTGCTACACTGAGGCACTGCCACACTGAGGTACTGCTACACTGGGGTGCTGCTACACTGGGGTACTGCCACACTGAGGTACTGCTACACTGAGGTACTGTTACACTGAGGTACTGCTACACTGAGATACTGGAGCGGGGAGTGTACCTAACTCAATAACTCTGGAGCCTTTAATAATTATTTCACTAAATTTAGAGAAAAATTTTGCTTAAATTCTTAGAGAGAGACTTACTGAACAGAGTAGCTACCTGTACAAATCAACAAACCCATGAAGAACTGTGTCCACGTACTTGTCCCACGAAGCTACCTGACCTCCTCCTCCCTCTCTTCCCGAGTACACCCCTTAGCTCTGAGAGAACACATACGATGCAGCAACCAGGATGAGAGCACATATGTTGTTCCCATATCAACTGTCTACCATACTTCCTAAGTGACTCTTATGTGGACACCATCAGCTCGGGGGTCGTCTTTGGGCTGAGCAGGGAGGAGCTGGGGGTCGTCTTTGTGCTGAGCAGTGAGAAACTGGAGGTCGTCTTTGTGTTGAGCAGGGAGAAGCTGGTGGTCGTATTTGTGCTGAGCAGTGAGGAGCTGGTAGTCGTCTTTGTGCTGAGCAGTGAGGAGCTGGAGGTCGTCTTTGTGTTGAGCAGTGAGGAGCTGGAGGTCGTCTTTGTGCTGAGCAGTGAGGAGCTGGAGGTCGTCTTTGTGCTGAGCAGTGAGGAGCTGGAGGTCGTCTTTGTTTCTGAGCAGTGAGGAGCTGGAGATCGTCTTTGTGCTGAGCAGTGAGGAGCTGGGGTCATCTTTGTGCTGAGCAGTGAGGAGCTGGGGTCATCTTTGTGCTGAGCAGTAAGGAGCTGGGGGTCATCTTTGTGCTGAGCAGTAAGGAGCTGGGGGTCATCTTTGTGCTGAGCAGTAAGGAGCTGGGGGTCATCTTTGTGCTGAGCAGTGAGGAGCTGGAGATCGTCTTTGTGCTGAGCAGTGAGGAGCTGGGGTCATCTTTGTGCTGAGCAGTGAGGAGCTGGGGTCATCTTTGTGCTGAGCAGTGAGGAGCTGGGGTCATCTTTGTGCTGAGCAGTAAGGAGCTGGGGGTCATCTTTGTGCTGAGCAGTAAGGAGCTGGGGGTCATCTTTGTGCTGAGCAGTGAGGAGCTGGGGTCATCTTTGTGCTGAGCAGGTGTCGAGGATTCTTTGGATGATACTGATGGTAGCAGCCACAGCTGGGGGTATTGACCTGTCGTCCCACTACCATAAATATACTTATATTTGACGAGGATAGAGGCGGCGAGGTGTGAAGCGAAGAGCTATACAAAAGAAGGGCACGAGGGCTGAGGTGGGTGCCTGAGGACCAGTTTGAGCTGCCCAGAGTGGCCTCAGCACCAGAGGAGCGGTAGACCTCAGCACGAGCAGCACCCCTAACATAAGAGCGGCGTCTCTCACTGATACTCTCATAAGAACATCAGGTAACGCCGCAATATATACGACAAGGTGCTTATCTAAGTAAGCTTGTTTGTGGCCCTCTACAGGTGCTGGCCTGGTCGTTTGTGGCCCTCTACAGGTGCTGGCCTGGTCGTTTGTGGCCCTCTACAGGTGTTGGCCTGGTCGTTTGTGGCCCTCTACAGGTGCTGGCCTGGTTGTTTGTCACCTTCTACAGGTGTTGGCCTGGTCGTTTGTGGCCCTCTACAGGTGTTGGCCTGGTCGTTTGTGGCCCTCTACAGGTGCTGGCCTGGTTGTTTGTGGCCATCTACAGGTGTTGGCCTGATTAGGGATACAGGTAGCACATAACAGGATTAAAGGACACATGATTATGGACACAGGTAACATGATTACAGAACACATTATCATCTCCAATCACTAATAGAAGCTGACGTTGACCAGGTAACACAACATCAACTTCCTGCTTCTCCTAATATATATCAAAATAACCTAACCAAACCTAACCAAACCTAACCTAACCGTAACTACACCTTCAGGTATACTTAATATTTAAATTCCGTCCTTAATACCGAGTTGTAAGGGAAATATTTCACGGGATGAGAGAATTTTTCAAACTAATATTAGATTTTATTTCTTAGTATACCCAAAGCCTCGACACTACACTGTATACCATGGCACCACACTGTATACCATGGCACTACACTATATACACCGGCACTACACTGTATACACCGGCACTACACTATACACCATGGCACTACACTATATACCATGGCACTATACTGTATACCCCGGCAATACACTAAATACCATGGCACTACACTGTATACACCGGCACTACACTATATACCCAGGCACTACACTGTACCCTCAGCACACTACACTGTACCCTCAGCACACAACACTGTACCCTCAGCACACTACACTGTACCCTCAGCACTACACTGTACCCTCAGCACACTACACTGTACCCTCAGCACACAACACTGTACCCTCAGCACACTACACTGTACCCTCAGCACACTACACTGTACCCTCAGCACACTACACTGTACCCTCAGCACTACATTGTACCCTCAGCACACTACACTGTACCCTCAGCACACTACACTGTACCCTCAGCACACTACATTGTACCCTCAGCACTACACTGTACCCTGGCACTCACCTGCTAGGGTCCAGGGCCGCACCTCACCAGGTTGTGGTATTGATTGTCCCCGCACCGACCAGCACCTGCCGCCCCAGAGTGCCACCTGCCGCCCTCCAGTGCCACCTGCCGCCTCAAAGTGCCATCTGCCGCCCTCTAGTGCAACTTGCCGCCCCAAAGTGCCACCTGCCACCCTCCAGTGCCACCTGCAGCCCTCCATTGCTACCTTCCATTCTCAAATGCCAGCTGTCACCCCACAGTGCCACCTACCGCTTCCCATTGCCACCTGCCACCCCACAGTGCCACCTGCCGCCTTCCAGTGCCACCTGCCGTTCTCAAATGCAATCTGCTATCTTCGTGACCCATCTACTGTTCTCCAGTGCCACCTGCCGCCCTCCATTGCTACCTTCCGTTCTCAAATGTCAACTGCCGCCCCACAGTGCCACCCTCCAGTGCCACCCGCCACCCTCCAGTGCCACCTGCCGCCCTCCATTGCTACCTTCCGTTCTCAAATGCCAACTGCCGCCCCACAGTGCCACCTTCCAGTGCCACCTACCGCTTCCCATTGCCACCTGCTACCCCACAGTGCCACCTGCCGCCTTCCAGTGCCACCTGCCGTTCTCAAATGTAATCTGCCATCTTCCTGACCCATCTACTGTTCTCCAGTGCCACTTGCCGCCCAGCAGTGTTACCTGCCACCTGCTTCAGTAACACTACAGTGCCACCCGCCACACACCACCGACCGTAATGCCCTCTGCCACCCACTACAATGCTATCCGCCACCTACTACAATGCCACCCGCCACCCACTACAATGCCACCCGCAGTCCATTGTGGTATATCAGTAACTAGTTTCGCTTCATAATCAAAAGGAGGTGACAGACAGATAGACAGAGACAGACAGACAGAGACAGACAGACAGGAGAGAATGAGTAGCGGCGGTACATATGTTTCCGTCAGTACGTCAGTTAGTTAGTTAGTTACTCAGAGCGTAAGTCAATCTCTTAAGTCAGTCAGTCAATCACGGGGGGGTGAGGGGGGGATGGGGTGAGGGGGTACAGGAACAAGATGGGGGTGACGGGGGGATGAGGGGAGGGAAGGGTGAGGGGGGAACAGGAACAAGACGGGGGTGACAGGGGATGAGGGAAGGGAAGGGTGAGGGGGGGACAGGAACAAGACGGGGGGTTGACGGAGGTGAGGGGAAAGGGGGGGGCAGGAAGCTGTAACAAGCGCTGAGGACCCTCCACCGCCCCGGCCGCCCCTCACCGGAACACAGATTCCGCCGCCGCCCCCCCCCCCCCCATCTGTAGAGCGAGGGGGGGGGCAGAAGAGGAAGAGTTTCGTGCGCTCAACTGTACACAGGAGAGAGCAAATGAAGGCAGATGTGTACAGATGTAGTACAGGTGAATGCAGGTGTAAACAGGTGAGTACAGGTGTATACAAATGTCCATAGGTGAGTACAGGTGTGAGTGTATGTCCGAACCACCAACCTAAGATAAAGGGGGTAACTATGCTACCGAATTTCATCTCCATAAACAATTTGACTTTAAATACTTCACACCGCCCGTCAGGTAACACAGGGACATTATCTAACAGACAGACAAACAGACAGACAGACACAAAGAAACATATAATACACAAGACAGACATAAAGAAACAAAAGAACAGTCAAACGCATGAAGGGATCAACAGTACACCACAACACACACGAGAATTTAACACATTATTCTTTCTTTCTTTTTTCATATCATAATATTCATTTTATTCAATCAATTATTCGAAATCAATTATTCATTTATGTATTAATTATTATTTATTTCATATTCATACTTATAACATTATTCAATTAGTTACTTTATCGTATTTTTTTTTTTACATTCATCTCTCAATAAAAAAAAATCAATTAAAATTTGAATAAAGAGGTTATATGGTTTCAGTGAGTCTATTTAGCGTAAAAAATATAATATTATCCGAATTTATCTTAAAACATGTGAATCTAACTCACAAAAATGTCCTTCCTCAGATTACCTTTTTAATGATTCACGCAGCCCCATACGTGTTGAAAAAGAGATATATTTTACTCAGTGGACGCGAGGTAGAGCTTAGGGGTATTGTATATGAACAGCTTACAGACAGACAGACAGACAGAGACAGACAGAGATTAAAATACAGATAATATGTAGACAGACAACCAAATAGAGACAGGGATGGAAAGGTACAGACAGGGTAACAGCTAATAGGAAGGATATATAGACAGGAAGGAATAACATGAAAAATGACAGACAGAGCAACAGACAGACAGACAGACAGACAGACACAGAAAGAAAAGCAAAGAGAAGCACACAGACAAAGACATACACAAAAGGTATGGTAGGGGTAGGTAGGGGTAGGTTGGGGTTAGGGTAGGGGTAGGGGTTAGGGTAGGGGTTAGGGTAGGGTAGGGGTAGGCTAGGGTAGGGGGTAGGGTAGGGGTTAGGGTAGGGGTTAGGGTAGGGGTAGGATAGGGGTAGGTTCGGGTAGGGGGTAGGTTCGGGTAGGGGGTAGGTTCGGGTAGGGGGTAAGTAGAGGTAGGTAGGGGTAGGTTAGGGTAGGTAGGGGTTAGGGTAGGTAGGGGTTAGGGTAGGGGTTAGGGTTGAGTAGGGATAGGTTAGGGTAGGGGTAGGATAGGGGGAAGGTTAGGGGTAGGTAGAGGTAGGTAGGGGTAGGGAGGGCGGAAGCCGAGAGTGGAGGTGGGAACAGCGGGTCATCCGGGACGTGAGCCACATCCTCCACCGGCGGTAGTGTCGTGTCCTCACCCCACACATCCTTACCCAGGTACTCTCTCTCTCTCACCCTCTCTCCATTCTCTTGTTTTATCTCTTTTTTCTCTATTTGCTGCTTTCATCTGCCTCTCTCTCTCTCCTTCATCTTCTTTTTTGTAAACTAGCGTGAATCAGGTGGATAAGACAAGAGGGGAAGAATAGTACTTTTTACCATTGATTTTTTTTCTTCTAACTAAGAGGTATTGTCTTAACTCGTCTTAAACTCTGGCTTAATAGAATAGTTTAGCTTATCAGAGGGCGGTGTTGCAGCCGTGTGTGAGACAGTGTACTTCAGCTGGTCAACACAGTGATTCCCTCAACATCCAAGGACTGGTCAACACAGTGATTCCCTCAACATCCGCGGACTGGTCGACACAGTGATTCCCTCAACATCCGCGGACTGGTCAACACAGTGATTCCCTCAACATCTGCGGACTGGTCAACACAGTGATTCCCTCAACATCCGCGGACTGGTCAACACAGTGATTCCCTCAACATCAGCGGGCTGTGAAAAAAACAAAAAACATTTCAGCTTCGAGTAAACATCAGAATTAAAGATCGTCGGTCAAGGATAATCTGCTTCTGTGCCATGACTTCTTTTTTAATGGTCGTCCTCGAAGTGGGTATCAGGAGGGACTAGTAGCTTATCCTTGAAGTGGGGGGATCAGGAGGGACTAGTAGCTTATCCTTGAAGTGGGGGGTCAGGAGGGGCTAGTAGGTTAGCCTTGAAGTGGGTGTCAGGAGGGCGTAGTAGGTTAGCCTTGAAGTGGGGGTCAGGAGGGGGTATTAGGTTAGCCTTGAAAACATTATCATCTCCTCCTTCTTGACGCCGGTCGCTCAGCTCAAGTATCAGGTCCTGTCAGTTTGTGTTGAGGCTTGGGTTAAGTCAGCGTGGCCTCTCCTCTCGGTCGAGGTATAACAGAAGGTATATAAGACCGAGGGGAGACGTGTGAGTAAACTTGTGTCTTGTCTGGTGGTGAGCGGCTCGTGCTGTCTTATACGGGGCGACGTGATGTTAGGCAGCTACTTTGTTTTCCGAGTTTCTTACGAGTTAATGTATATTTCTTGAGACACAGACAGACAGGAAAGAAAGAAAGAAAGAAAGAAAGTCCACCCCCCCCTAACACATCCTCGTTAAGGTACTCCTGTTCTGTGTATGTCACTCACCCCCCGCCGCTGGTCCCTTATCCTCCTCCTCTACCCCTCCCCTCCCTTCTCCCTTCTCAGTATTCCTGCACCCAACTGTCTCCCCCCCCCCCTCAGTTTAGTACACCTATATCCAAACAACCCCCCACTTCTCCCCCCTTCCCCCCAAAAAAACAATAATAAAACACCTAACACCTCGTTTCTCTCCCCCTCATCTTTCGTCTCCCCAGTTACTGACACAACTTAGCGTCATACAGAAATATCTCACGACAGTTGCAGGATGAGGACTTACTCGCCTGATCCATCTCCTCGATAGTTGTCAGCTTACAGGCGGGTCGAGCGGACGGTCACCTCTCTCTCTCTCTCTCTCTCTCTCTCTCTCTCTCTCTCTCTCTCTCTCTCTCTCTCTCGTGTGCTGTTGACAGGTAAAGAGGATCTTGTGTATAGCTGAACATGTGCCAGTGTTGGTCTAGCCTCGTACTGGAGTTGATCAGTATATTGCTCAAGTCGCAAGTGACCAAACGAACCTCATATACGAAAAAACATCCATCAGCGCAGTCAGGAGAGGTGGGTATATGGGTTGATTAATCACAGCCTAGGACTTATATTCCTACAAATTTCAAGTGATTTTTTTTTAATGAGAGTTTTGTAGTTTTTCGATAATATATATATATATATTTTTAACTTAAATATCATTAACGTTGTAAGACACATTAACCTATCTCCCTACTCGGCCTCCACTCCCTCCTCCAACCACTCCCTCCACCAGTAACTCCCTCCTCCTCCTCCAGCCACTCCCTCCTACCGTCACTCACCCCAAGAACTCCTCTCGCCGCGACAATAACACAACCCTTCCCTCACTTGTTTCTTGACCACAGTCCACCACCGTCATGTACCTGTCTGCTCCCTTCCCCCCCCCCTCCCTCTCCCTTCCCCTCATTCACCCCCTCCCCTTCCTATCCAGTGGTACCCTCCCCCCCTCCCTCTCGTACCTCAATATTCCTGTACCCATTCCCTCTCCCCCCTCCCCTCCCTCTTCTACCCTAATATACCTACACCCCTCCCCCTCTCCCCCCCCCCTCCCGTACACAAATACACTGAGCGTCTTCCTCCGTCAGATCATCTTATACTGTACCCTGTAGCCGCCCCCCCCCCCCCCTCCCTCATCCTTCCCCATTTGTAGCCTGTCCCTCCTTAGACTGTCTGGGAGAGATGAGGTCATTCCAGGTCACTTTACCATCCCAGGTCAGTAACTTCACCTTCTGGGGTCAATAAAATGGTCACTTCACGAAAATGGATCTTATTTAACCGGTTTTTAAGGGTTTTATTTCTTATATTTCTTCAGTGGAATGATTTTTTTTTCAGACTTACATAAAAAAATATATTCAGTGGTTATTTATTTTTTCGTGTATAAATAAATAATAAGTTTCAGTGTAAGTTTTTTATTTTTTATTTCCTGGAAAATATACGTAAATATGTCAGTCTGGATGAGAAAAAAAAATAGTTATACAAATTATTTTAAATTTCCGTGACTTAGGAATCAACACACACAAGACATCACACCACCACGAGTCTCAATTCACAAACAGTTCTTACGATAATTTTGTCACAACTGATACTAAGTGAAGAACGGAAGTTAAGTTGGGGGTTGGGTTGGGTTGGGTTAGGTTAGGTTAGGTTAGGTTAGGTTACGATGATTCTCAAACCATTCTCTTGGTCACTTGTAAGCTTGAGTTTAAAAGTCAGCAAACAGATATGTCTTAAGATATCCACTTACCAGGAAAACAAGTGTCGTAACATCTTAACTTAAGGAAAATTCATCGTGTGAAGCTTGAGAATGCTGGTCTTGTCCTTGAGATGTGGATAAGCTTGTAACAAGACGCTAAAACACAGTTATCATCTCTCTCCCTATTGTATTTGTAGCCCTCTCCTCTCTTGACTTGTTTTCTCCACTTATGTTCTTCCCATTTCTCGTATTGTTCATAATTACTTCCAGGCATCTTCATATTCAATTATCATGACAACAATTTCATATTAAATTATCCTGTTGTTTATTATTCATTGTTATTACCTTTAAATGACTCAGTTACTTTAAATGTATTCATCAGATGTTGTTTCAATATATACAAATATCCTCTAATCCTTCTCGTCTTGTTTCTCCTGTCACCCAAACTGGTGAAACCCAGATGTATGACGGTCGTCCTTGGTGAAGGTTCATACAGTGGGAGGGTCGTCCTCCGGGAAGAAAGGTCGTTACCTCGGAAAGAAAGGGTGTCCCTCAGAACAAAGAGTCGTCTCCCAGAAGGAGTTGTCGTCCCCCAGAAAGAAAGGTCGTCCCGTAGGAAGGGTAGTATCTCAAAAAGAGGAGTCGTCTCCCAAGAAAGGTCGTCCTTAAGAGAGAATCATCCACCAGGAGGAAGGATCGTCCCCATGAGAGTCGTCCCCCAGGAAGGGTCGTGCAGGGAGGGGCAGCATGTGGTGATACAACAGCGGCATACACCTCCGGCAGTAGCATCTGGTGTCGTCCTGCGCGTCGTGATCATGCCTCGCCCTTTGTCCCGGCTTCTGCTCCCGCCGTCATTCTCTTAATTAAAATGACCGCACGGGGCCGACTACCTCTCTCCGCCAGGCTCGTCGCACTTACGTCTCCCCGCACTGTCCTCCAAGGACCTCTCCCACGACGAACCTGTTCCACATTATCCTCCAAGGACATCGACGACGCACACCTCTTACACTGCAAGGACCTCCCGACGACGTACACCTTCAACAAGGTCCTCCAAAGACCTCCCTCGACCATCTATTCCTCCAACACGGCCCTCCAAGGACTTCCACAACATATGCTTGACACTACTTCCCTCCAAGGACTTCCCTCCTTTTCCTCCTCCTCGATTTAAAGTGTACTCAGGATGACGCACATTATGTGTTAGTCGGAAGGATCTTGGTACAACTGTTAACAAAAGACGGCCCAACTGAGGTACACTCGTCCACTATCCACAAAGAACAGTCTGGCTGTGGTACACTGCCTCTAATGGACACAGAGAACCGCATGATTGTGGTACACCGGACCAATTGGCTAAATGGACCGTCTGACACACTTGGTACTCTAGTCCAACTGGCTAAACAGGATCGTCTCCCCGAGGCTCCCTGGTTCAGCGGATCACCTGGCTACAGAATAACAACATAGGTTATGTTCTTGTGTAGTGAGTGAGGTGCAGTGAGTAAACCGGAGTAAAGTTGGACAGGAGCAACTTTACTACAGGACAGTAGAGATACTAACAGGTTGAGGCAGGACGAGGCTACATCACACTGGGTTACACCGACTGGTTAAATCAAGTCACGTAATGTTTGATTGGTTTATGTTACATTCAGTTTGTGTTTGATTGGGGATATTGGTAATTAGGAACAGATTAGGTATTGGTGATTCAGATTTTTGATTGGGTATCACTGACTACGTTATACCCACACACTAAAAAAAAAAAAATTGCTCACGAGGAAAACTATGCTCAGTTAGATCAGGGAAGGCAGATAATGGACTCGCCAAGACGTAAACGAAAAAAAAATGGAATATATCATTTTAACACTTACTCAAGAATTCTCTCTCTCTCTCTCTCTCTCTCTCTCTCTCTCTCCTGAATAACATACTCGTAAGCCAAGTATGTAAGAGTCGCCTCCACCACCCGCGTCAGCTGACCAGATCACACATTACCCTGAGTTTAGGAGTCCTATTTTTACCGGGACGGCCAATTCAACTTCTTTCTTCATCCTGATTGGCTTATCTATCCCCGAGCAGGTGAAGAGGAGGAGGAGGAAGGGGGGGGGGAAGAGGAAGAAGAAGAAAAGAAGGAGGAGGAGGAGGAGGAGGAGGAGGAGGAGGAGGAGGAGGAGGAAGGGGGGGAAGAGGAGGAAGAAGAAAAGAAGGAGGAGCAGGAGGAGCAGGAGGAATCACTCGTCTAACCACCATCTACTATCACTTGCCTTACCATCACCACCTCCTCCACCACCACAATCACTCACCACCACCACCATAACTTGCGTGAGGCAAGTCACCACCACCACTTGCTTCACAACAATCACTCAATGACCACCACAATCACTTACCACCACCACCACCATAACTTGCCTCACCACAATCACTCAGTCACCACCACAATCACCAAGAGTGACTGGACCAGAACACACTAGACTGCCTCACAAGTCACACTTTAATATACACTGATTAGGACTGTCCTCCCCGCCTGGCCAGCCACTGTGTCTTGTTTCGTTCCTACAAGTGAGACACATTTCTCCTCGGCCGCTGAGAGAGAGAGAGAGAGAGAGAGAGAGAGAGAGAGAGAGAGAGAGAGAGACCACCAAATAGCGGATTTCTCTCAGCATATAATTCATTAGATGGGGTGGGAGGGGTGTCATGTCTAACGGATTCTCGATATAACGGACTTTCATATCTATAGAAGTTCATTAGAGGGAAGTTTCACATTTAACGGACCATTGATATAACGGACTTTCATATCTATAGAAGCTCATTAGATGGAAGTTTCACATTTAACGGACCATTGACAAAACGGACTTTCCTCCCCATAGAGTACGTTAAATAGAGGTTTTACTGTATCTCAAGTATGAAGATTTTGGTATGAACTTTTATGTAAATAGAATAATCACCTCACTGACTTTTGGGGAACACAAACAAACAGACACCAATACTTTATATAAAAGGAGGAATTGTAAAGAAATACGGGATTGTTTCTTTAACGGACAAGATGAGTCACTGATTGTTGTGGAGGAACGATTTTTTTTTTACGTAAATAAGAACTTTTTATTGAAACTGATAAGGCACATTTTATTACCTTTTGGAATTAAATACAATATGATTAAAAATATATTGATGAATTATATAAAGTCATATCGGGAATATTTTTTTTTACATTAAAAGGAATCCACATGGTAAATAAACAAAATACATAAATAAGTAAATAAATAAATAAATAAATGGATGAATGAATGAATGAATGAATAAATGAATAAATAAATAAATAAATAAACCTCCTTACGAGAACAAAAAACGGAACTAAGATACTTTGTGAATTAATCATAAATTGTCTCTTTTCTTTACATAACAGAAGAAAGAAAGAAAAAATATCAAGTGTTCCATTTCCCAGCGTCGAGGTGTTCAGAGAAGGTGAGTCAGTCCTTGGTCCAGCCGTCATCGTTTTCTTTAATTAGTTCACACTTTAACAATAGTCTCCGTACAGCATAACAGAAGCTACATAAGATGATTAACCTACATAACAGAAGCTACATAAGATAATTAACCTACATAACAGAAGCTACATAAGATGATTAACCTACATAACAGAAGCTACATAAGATGATTAACCTACATAACAGAAGCTACATTAGATGATTAACCTACATAACAGAAGCTACATAAGATAATTAACCTACATAACAGAAGCTACATAAGATGATTAACCTACATAACAGAAGCTACATAAGATGATTAACCTACATAACAGAAGCTACATAAGATGATTAACCTACATAACAGAAGCTACATAAGATGATTAACCTACATAACAGAAGCTACATAAGATAATTAACCTACATAACAGAAGCTACATAAGATAATTAACCTACATAACAGAAGCTACATATGACAGTTAACATTTTTAACAGCATAACAGCAGCTGCACAAGACAATTAACCTCAACAGCATAACAGAAGCTGCACAAGACAATTAACCCTTTTAACAGCATAACAGAAGCTGCACAAAACAATTAACCTCAACAGCATAACAGCAGCTGCATAAGATAATTAACCTCAACAGCATAACAGAAGCTGCATAAGACAATTAACCTCAACAGCATAACAGAAGCTGCCTAAGACAATTAACCTCAACAGCATAACAGCAGCTGCACCAGATCTCCGTCGTGTTGCGTCACGCTACACTTCTTCAGATAATAAACCAAGACACGCACCATGGGGGGGGCTCCTCCCTCCTCAAGCACACGTCACCAAGATGCTTCCCCATCTCCTGAGGTGATGGGGAGGTGGCTGATGGGGAGCTGGCTGATGGGGTGATGGAGAGCTGGCTGATGGGGTGATGGGGAGCTGGCTGATGGGGTGATGGGGAGCTGGCTGATGGGGTGATGGGGAGCTGGCTGATGGGGTGCCCGCTGAAGGGGTGATGGGGCGAGTAGGGGACGGTGTGTAGGGGAGTAAATGAAAGGAATGAGTAGGGGGTGAGTAGGGAAGTGAGTAGGAGGTGAGTAGGGAAGTGAGTAGGGGTGAGTAGGGGAATGAGTAAGGGGTGGGTAGGAAGAGGGTGATTAAAGGAGTGAGTAGGGAGGCGAGTTGGGGGTGAGTAAGGAGAGTGAGCAGGGGGTAGGTAGGGGAGGGATAGTAGGGTGCGAGTAGTGAGTAACAGGTAAGTTGTCGATAGTACGGAGGGGAGAGGGAGGGGCAGATGAGGGGAGGGGCAGGTGAGGGGGAGGGGGAGGGGCAGGTGAGGGGGAGGGGCAGATAAGGGGAAGGGGCAGGTGAGGGGGAGGGGCAGGTGAGGGGAGGGGCAGGTGAGGGGGAGGGGCAGATAAGGGGAAGGGGCAGGTGAGGGGAAGGGGAGGGGCAGGTGAGGGGAAGGGGAGGGACAGGTGAGGAAGGTGAGGAGTGGTAAGAAAGGAAGGAGTGAAGGGGTTAAGAAGTGAGATCAGGAAGGTGAGATAAAAAAGAAGAAGTAACAGGTGAGAGAGAGAGAGAGAGAGAGAGAGAGAGAGAGAGAGAGAGAGAGAGAGAGAGTGAAGGGCTTGGGTGAGAGTGAGAAGAGTCAACCTAACGAGGTGAAAGGGAGGCGGGGGGAAGGAGGAGGAGGGAAGAAGGAAGAGGAAGGAGGAGGGAAGGAGGGAGAGGGGGAGAAGGAGGGGGAGGGAGGGAGGGGATCAGGTGATGTGTGCCATGGAAGAAGCTGACCTGAGAGTCACGCAGGGTGGGGGGGGGGGGTGAGGGTGCACAGCTGTGGCTAAGGGAGAGGGAGGGGAAGAGGCAGTGAAGGGGGTTAGGAGGAGGGGGAAGGAGGGGGAAGGAGAAGGAGAGTGGAAGGAGGAGGAGGGGAAGAGTGGAAGGGGAAAGAAGGAGAGAGCAGGGGAGGAAGAGGAGGGGAAAGGGGGCGAGTGGAAGGGGAAGGGGTGAGTGGAGGGGGAAGGGGAGAGGGTGGAAGGTGGGGGTGGGTGGGTAAGCCGACCAGGGATGGGAGGGACAAAGGTTAATGTCATACAAAGGTCAACAAGAGGTGGCTAAAGGTCAACAAGAGGTGGCTAAAGGTCAACAAGAGGTGGCTAAAGGTCAACAAGAGGTGGTTAAGGTGATAAAAGGCAGGAAAAAACCCCGTGTGTTATTAAGTAAGCGATAGGAATGTGTGAATAATAATATATGAGAGAGAGAGAGAGAGAGAGAGAGAGAGAGAGAGAGAGAGAGAGAGAGAGAGAGAGAGATTTAAATACCGAAATCAGTCAGCTAGTGTCTCTCTCTCTCTCTCTCATCTACCCCTCTAACATCCCCTCCCTCCCTCCCCACTCCCCCCCACGCTAACAAGTGCATAAGGAATATTACTATCCTCCTCACACCCCCCCTACCTCCCTCCTCACTCCCCACGTTAACAAGAGCATAATCTACACATCTATCTTCCCCCTTCTCCCCCCTGCTCCCCCCCCCTCCCCCACGCTAACAAGTGCATAAGGAATATTACTATCCTCCCCTCCCTCCCCACTCCCCCCTACGTTAACAAGGGCATAAGGAACACCACAAGCTGTCAAGATGTAATCAAAACACGAGACAGCTGAGAGTGACAGAGAGTGAGCGTGAAATTAAAGAGTGGAGATAATGGTGGATTTGTGGCAGAGTTGCATCTATTAAGACACAACTGAGACTAGCCACGTCGAGGAAGCTGCCTGGTGTAGTGCTGCAGCTGGTGTAGTGCTGCAGCTGGTGTAGTGTGTCTGTGTGTCTGTCGAGGGCTGTCAAACAGAACCTTAAAAACTGTAATCGGAAAAAAGCTTTCTGGTGAACTTGAAACCAATAGACAAGTGCAAACAGGCACTAGCCAATCCATTGTTTACCAAGATGAGATGTATCAAGTACAACACCCTTTGTGGCCTCTACTCTGTAATCCTCTTTGCGCTACCGCTCACAGGATGAATATGGGATGCACAATAAACTAGCTGCTGTCCGCGGCAAAAAAAAAATCAAAATTCAACCACCACCACCACAATCACCACCACCACAACTATCACCCCAACTACCACCACCACCACAATCACCACCACCACAACTATCACCCCAACTACCACCATCACCACCACCACCACCACCACCACCACCACAATCACCATCACCACAACTATCACCCCAACTACCACCATCACCACCACCACCACCACCACCACAATCACCACCACCACAACTATCACCCCAACTACCACCATCACCACCACCACCACCACCACCACCACCACAATCACCATCACCACAACTATCACCCCAACTACCACCATCACCACCACCACCACCACCACCACAATCACCATCACCACAACTATCACCCCAACTACCACCATCACCACCACCACCACCACCACCACCACAATCACCATCACCACAACTATCACCCCAACTACCACCATCACCACCACCACCACCACCACCACCACAATCACCATCACCACAACTATCACCCCAACTACCACCATCACCACCACACTGGATCAACATGAGTGCGTCTATTGATCCTTTCAGTCGGCAGATATATATTGTACATAACTCCACCTTTTCTGAGGGTTGGGGGTCATGTCCACCCACTTGGCCTCCTCCTCCCCAAGTTCGACCTAGGCTTGTTGAATAGTCATAGCTCCCCAGGTCACACTCATCAACTACAGGTGTTCTGTGTGAAATTAGTCTATGATTGCTTGTGTTTATTTTCTATCTAAAGCTATTTATTTATCTAAGTCTACCTACGTCTGTCTATTTGCCTTTCTGGAAGTCTTGGTCTACAGTATATGTCTGTATCTATCTGTCTGTCTGCCTGTCTGTGTGTGTGTCTGTCTGTCTTCATCTCTCTGCCTATCCGTCTTCTATCTGTTCAAGTCTGTCTGTATATCATTCTACCTATAAATATCTATCTGTCTCTATCCGTCTGTCAGCCTTAAAATACAAATTCACTATCACCACCACCAACTCTACTACCACCATCTCTACCACTAACATCATCACCATTACCACAACAATTACCACCACTATCACCACCACCACCACCACCACCATTACCACAACCATTACCACCATCACCACCATTACCACAACCATTACCACCATCACCACCATTACCACCATCACCATTACCACCACTACCACCAGTTCCCATTACACAACAGGGGTGGTAACTGTTGTCGCATGCACTGCCTCCCGGGGTGTATTTTGACGACCCGCTCTGACTGTGAGGAAGCGTTTATGTTGCACCTGTCTGTCTGTCTGTCTGTCTGTCGTACATCCCCTCCTGTGACACACACACACACACACACTAAACAGGTCAACCGTGCCCATACACTACACGACACTCACACGCAAACAAACACACAAGACGCACACGCACAACATCACGTGATGGAGAAACAAAAACAAAACTAAATAAGGTAATAAGATTATGAGAGAGAGAGAGAGAGAGAGAGAGAGAGAGAGAGAGAGAGAGAGAGAGAGAGAGAGAGAGTAATATGCAAATGGCCCTAAGAAGAAAATGGAGCTCTCCTGCAGGTGGACCTCAGACATAAAACTTAACTTTGTTTACTCCCCCGACGACGACGACCCCGATGACGACGACGACGACGAAAACGACAATGACGAAAGAAATGACGACAACGACGATGACGAAAACGAAGACGATGACGAGAGCAATGACGACAACGACGATGACGAAAACGACAATGACGAGAGAAATGACGACAACGACGATGACGAAAACGAAGACGATGACGAGAGCAATGACGACAACGACGATGACGAGAGCAATGACGACAACGACGATGACGAGAGCAATGACGACAACGACGATGACGACAGATATGACGACAACAACGATGACGAGAACAATGACGACAACAACGATGACGAGAGCAATGACGACAACGACGATGACGACAGATATGACGACAACGACGATGACGAGAACAACGACGACAACAACGATGACGAGAGCAATGACGACAACGACGATGACGACAGATATGACGACAACAACGATGACAAGAACAATGACGACAACAACGATGACGAGAGCAATGACGACAACGACGATGACGACAGATATGACGACAACAACCAGAACGAAAACCAGGACAACGATGACGACGACGATGACAGAAAGACGACAAAAGGTGTACTATACCTCATGCAGGCAAGCTCACGGGGTTGAGAGAGAGAGAGAGAGAGAGAGAGAGAGAGAGAGAGAGAGAGAGAGAGAGAGAGGTGTACAATGAAGATGATGAGACAGACAGAGAGCAAAAGAATGAGAAGGCGGTGAGAGGAGGAGGAGGAGGGAGGAAAGGTGAGAGGCGGGGGTCACATGGAGTTGATTGGCCTGGCGCCGGTGTGTCGCGAGGCGGGGCTGTGTGGCCTTTCCCCCCTCCTCCCTCTCCCAGCTCCTTCCTCCATCCCCCAGCATCCCTCCTCTGCCCACCTGCCACTCCTACCCCTTCTACTCTCCCCCGCCTTCTCCCCTTCCCACCTGACCCCCCCATCCTCCTCCCCAGCATCCCTCCTCCACTTGTCTTCTCCCCTCCCCTCATGCCATTACCCCTCCCCCACCTGACCCCGCTAGCCACCTGTCTCATCTCCCCCTCCCCTCCCTCCTCCCTGCTCAGACAACTCCTCTTGTCCCGCCCTTTCCCTCTCCCTCCTCCTCCTATCCCCCCCAACCCCCTCCTTCCTCCACATGTTCCCTCCCTCCCTCCCACCCATGCAACCTGGGGATTCCTGACCGCGGGGGTAGGGAGGGCGGGGAAGAGGGAAGAGGGAAGGGGGGAGGGGTATTCTCCGAACCAGTCGCAATGGGGAAGTTGGTTAAGATTGTTCCTGGTAATGACGACATAATCTGGTCGGCGTGGCCCTGGAAGTCAGCTTCCGTCATCTCTTAATTATCAACCGTAACTCACCACCACGTTCATACAACAGGGAATGTTTGTGAGAGGTGTGTGTGTGTGTGTGTGTGTGTGTGTGTGTGTGTCCATCCATCCGGGTAAAAAAAAAAAAAAAAACATTAACAAGAGGGACGCACTTATGGAAAAAATGAATGGATGAATGGAAGGATAGATGGACAGATGGACGGACGCAATGACGAATGAACAAACGAAAAAAAAAACAAAAAACAAGCACCTGACTCCTCCTAGGGATGATGGACGAGGCCAAAAAATAATAAACAAAAAACAAGAGGTGAGCAAGAAGTGAACACAGACCTGCTCCTACGCCCTACGGCCCCACACTGTATAATGAGACACACACACACACACCCCTCCCACACCCGCCCTCTTCCCTCCCACACCCTCCCACCCCCCCCCCCCCCAAAAAAAAACTTATTACGCGGAAGAACACTAACGATCAATCAGAAAAATCAGGCATTACGCTGAATAACGCACAAATACGCTGAAGGTATACACTTAACGTAATGGCAGCACAGGTGTAGTAATTCCCACAGGTGGTGTACAGGTGTGAGGACTGACATGCACTATATAGATGGCGCCTTGAAGATTGTATTTGTATTATAGCTTTCTAAAACTAACCTAAACGACCTGACCTGACCTGACCTGAACTGACCTAACCAACATAAGATACAGAATACTACAACTCATTCTCAGAAACATAAATACCAGTATATATGTACTGTATATACACATATAAATTATCAAAGTACATACACAGTAATACATATATCACGGTACCAGCATTATGCCACACAATTATTAACCTAATTTGCATAACAATAACAACAGCAACAACAATAAATAACTAATAAAACAACACAAATATAACTCGGCTTTGATAATAATTCTTAAAAAAAAATAATTAACAAAATATAATCCATAAACCTTATCATCGGGGGTAACAACAGTCAGGTCACCTAATTAAAGTTTAAAATAAAAGATAATTAATTAGATATATCTTTGGGTTCGGCGGTAATAAGAACAGTGTGATGAGGGAAGCCATGGAGGGAGGGTGTTGTCTGTCCCTCCTGGTCCGGATATTACTTAATTGATGCCATTTCGTTACCAGACAACCCACAAAGCTGAAGGCGGGAGGGGGAGAGGAGTGGGGGGAGGGGTGGAGGGGAGAAAGAGGGAGTTGGGGGAGAGAGAGGTGAAGAAGGGAGGGATGGAGGGGAAGAGAAGGGTAGAGAAAGCATAGAGTAGAGTGAGATGGAGGGGGAGGGGAGGAAAAGGAGACAGTTAGGGGGAGAAAGGGGGTGATTATAGGTAAGTTGGGAGGGAGGGGGAGAGAGGGACGGTAAGTGGGAGAGGGGGCAGCAGGGAGGGAGAAGGGGGCAGAAGAGAAGGAGAAGGGAGAGCAGGGAAGGAGAGAAGGACAACAAAAGGGAGAGGGAAAGGGAGGGCAGCAGAAAAGGAAGGGAGAGAGAGAGAGAGAGAGGAGAGAGAGAGAGAGAGAGAGAGAGAGAGAGAGTGTGTGTGTGTGTGTGAGGGAGGAGCAGAGGGCAACCCACATCCCGTGTTCCGCCAGTGCGCATGCGTGACCAAGGCTCATTCACGTGGTTATGAAGACTAATGGTGAGGGAAGTGGGCGGAGGCAGTTTTTGTCCTCAAAGACACAAGTGATAGGATCTGTGGGGAGCAACATTCCCTCCCCCCCCCCCCCTTCTCTCTCCTCCCTTCCCTTCCCTCCCCTCCACTCCTACCAGCGATTTCTCCTACTCCCCCAGCACCCATCCTCCCCAGCACCCCTCCCCTGCATCTTCACCATCCCCAATATACATCTTCCCCTCCTTTCAACTTCTCCAGCACCCCTTCTCTTCCCCCCCTCCTCTCCCCCTTCAACCTACCCCAGTACCTCCTCCCCCTGTACCTCCCTCCTCCTTCAACTTACCCCAGTACCTCCTTACCTCCTTCCCTCCCCCTTCAATTGACCCCAATACCTCTCCCCGCTCCCCCAGCACTAGCACCAAGGATGTTCACCTCTAATTTATAGGTTTGGGTTAGAGGCAGGCATCACCAATAAAGGTCAGCCCCCAGAACTAAGATGTGTGGCGGCTCCTCTCTCCTGAAGACTCCCCCACGCCAAATTTTTAAGAGATCAGAAGTTAGATTTATATGACCTGTCTCCTCCTGACGATGACCTGAAGGAAGCCAACCCTTTCGTTATTTTTTGCTCCCTCTTCTGATTATACCTTTCCTCCTCTTCTCCCTCCTTCCTCGACCACCCCCCCCCCCTCTCTCTCTCTCTCTCTCTCTCTCTGATCCTGGTTTTTCTTCTCTTTCACTCAACCCTTTCCGTCTTTCTCTATTCCTTGCCTACCTCCTCCTCCTCCCCCCAATCCCATCCTTGGCTCTTCCTCTTACATCACCTGGAGGTAACCCTTCCCTTCCCTCCTCCTCCTCCTCCTCCCCCACCACTATCCCTCACTCCTCCTTTCCACAGATAGACAGTCACACAAACTTCACACAGACAGACACACACACAGCTGACCCCTCACTGTGTTCTCGTGGTCAGTGGTTTACTTAGCAAAGATGAGGAAAAGTTATTAACCTGTATGTATTCAACGGTCAGTGTATAACAACAACAACAACAGCGTCATCCCCAGGCATCAGGGTGGGGTGAGGGAGAGAGAGCCCCCCCCCTACTCCCCTGGGCCACTCTCAACCTTGCCCAAATTATGTTTTTGTGGAACTCATTGTCCTCTTCTCTTGTTACAACCCCTCGAATTACTACTACTGACGCTACTACTGACGCTACTACCACTACTACTACTGATGCTACTACCACTACTACTGCTACCACTACTACTACTGACGCTCCTACCACTACTACTGCTGACGCTACTACCACTACTACTTGACTACCACTACCATCACAACTACTTCTTAAAAAACGTGGCCTCCAGCCTACTACTACTACCACCACTACCACAACTCTTACTATCACCACAGTCAACTACTATTACTACTGCCACAATTACCCTTGCCACTTAACGATTGCCAGACTTGGAGTAAATGAGAAGAAGAGGGGAGTAAATAGGAGAAATGCAGAGAGATAATGGTGATGACATGAAGAGAAGAAGATAAATGAAAGACTTAAGATGATGGGGAGGAGGAGGAAGAAGTGGAGGAGGAGGAGGAGGAGGAGGAGGAGGAAGAGGAAGAGGAGGAGGAGGAGGGAAAGAAAGAGAGGAAAATAATATATACTAACAAATAGGATGAGTGAAGATATAAGAGAAGAGAAGAGAAGAAGGAGGAAGAAGAGGAGGTGAAGAAGAAAGAGGGAGAGGAGGAGGAAGAGAAGAAGGGGAGGAAAGGGAAAAGAAGAAGGAGAAAAAGGAGGAGAATAAGGAGGGGGAGAAGAAGGAGGAGAAGAAGAAGGAGAAGAAGGAGAAGAAAAAGGAGGAGAATAAGGAGGGGGAGAGAAGGAGAAGAAGAAGACGGAGAAGAAGAAAGAGAAGAAGAAGAAAAAGAAAGAGGAAAGAAGAAGACACCAAACACCAATAAACGTATAGCAAAAAAGGAGACAGCTGACTTCTTACTACTGCTCTGCCTCGGGAAACAGTGACTCAGGCAACAATACAGGGAACAGTTGCTGGTATTTTCCTGTTGTGTAAAATGAGAGAATGATTTAAACGACTGATGCTGTACACATCTTTCCTGGTACCCCCCCACCACCCCCACCTCCACCCCCACCTCCACCCCCACCTCCACCCCATCCCCACCTCCACACCTCCACCTCCTTCCCTCATCTCTTGATACCTCGCTCCTCTGGTTAACTCTCACTCCACACCTGTTGTCCTCCATACCTGTTTGTCCTCCACACACCTGTTGACCTCCACACACCTGTTGTCCTGCAGGTGGATTGGTTCGACTCTTTCGTCAATAATCTCAGTTTAATCTCATCCTGTTCGCTCATTCCTCTGGTAATATCAATATCGACCAAGTAGCTTTTCTTTCCTACAGACTCTTCACCCCGTCTCTCTGTACTTGCTCTCTGATACACCACTACACCACCAACGCCACTACATCACTACACCACCACTACACCACGACCGTTACACCACCAGTACCACCACTATACCACCAACACACCACCACTATATCACTACACCACCACTACACCACTACCACTACGCCATCACAGCTCTACACTACCATACCACCACACCAACACACTACTTTGCCACCATAACACCATACCATCACACCACCATACCACCACACTACCTTACCACCACACAACCACACAACTACACCATCTCACCACCACACAACCACACCACCATACCATCACACCACCACACTACTTTGCCACCACAACACCATACCATCACACTACCATACCATCACACCACCACACAACCACACCATCTCACCACCACACAACCACACCACCATACCATCACACCACCACACTACCATACCAACACACTACCATACCACCACACCATCACACTACCATACCACCACACCACCACAGCTCCATACTACCATACCACCACACCACCACAGCTCCACACTACCACACCACCGCAGCGCCTCCGGACTAACGAGGGAGTGAGTCATCCCCTGACCAACATACTCGGGATTCCACTTGTTGATGAAAATCCCAACGTCCAGCCCCCCACTCCCCTTTCTCCCTCCCTTACTCAGCCCCCGTCCTCCCTCCCTTACTCAGCCCCCATCCGTCCTCTCTCGCTTACTCCCCCACCCCATAGAGTCCCTCCCTCATTCTCCTGCCTCCCTCACTCACTCACCCCCCCCCCTTTCCTCCCTCCTATCCTCACCATATCCCCCTTCTTCATACACACTCCCTCATCTTCCCTCACAAACTCCCTCATCTTTTCTCACTGCCTCCCTTATCTTCCCTCACCTTTCCTCGCTACTTCCCTTATTCCTTCATTCACATTTCTCAGTATCTATTCTCTCTCTCTCTCTCTCTCCCATCTTATTACTTATCCCTCTACTTCTCTCCCTTTATCAATCTATCACCAATCACTACCTTCTCTTCTCTCTCCCCCCCTCACCATTCCACCAATTATCCCTTCTCCTCCCATTTCTCTGTTTCATCGTATTAATTATCACTCGCCTTTATTCCCTCCTTCTTCTTCCCTCATCATCATTACCCTTCCTCCTTCACGATAGCAGCTAGTTGGACATGGTGGCAGCTAGTTGGACATGGTGGCAGCTAGGTGGACATGGTGGCAGCTAGGTGGACATGGTGGCAGCTAGGTGGACATGATAGCACCTAGTTAGATACGATAGCAGCTAGTTGGAAACGATAGTAGCTAGTTGGACACGGTGGCAGCTAGGTGGATTCGATAACAGCTAAGGTGCAAACAAACTAGCTGCTGTATGCGGCACAACTATACAAATGGACAGGATAGCAGCTAGTTGGATACGATAGCAACTAGTTGGATACGATATCGGCTAGCTGGATATGGAAGCAGGTAGTTGGACACGGTGGCAGCTAGCTGGACACGGTGGCAGCTAGTTGGATACGATAGCGGAAAGTTGGACATGGTAGCAGCTAATTGGACACGGTGGCAGCTAGATGGACACGGTGGCGGCTAGTTGGATACGATAGCGGCGAGTTGGACATGGTAGCAGCTAGTTAGACATGGTAGCAGCTAGTTGGACATGGTAGCAGCTAGTTGGACACGGTAGCAGCTAGATGGATATGGTGGCGGTAATCCCCTCCTCTCGGCTCCTCTCTTAATTGCCTGTTTATTTAAGTTCTTTCATCCCTTATTAGCGTCCTCTCTCTCTCTCTCTCCTACCGTTTCTGTTCTTATTTCTTCTCTCCCTTATAATGATGTAGAATGACAAGATAAATGATGATGATGAATGACAAAATGAATAAAAATAATGACTATAATAGATAATAATTACGAAGAGAATGATGATGATGATGAGGATAATGAAGAGAACAGCAGTGATAATGACGATAAAATGAGGAAAATAAGAATGATTGGAGAATGTAGAGTGAATAGAATGATAATAAGAGTAACAGTAGAAAGAATAAGAGGGAATTAGGCGATAATGAAGGAAAATTGACGCTAATATTACGAAAGTGAAAGATAAAAAGAATACGATAAGTTAATGAAAGAAAGAAAGAAAGAAAGAAAGAGAATCATGACAACGACAAAGACACTAAGTGGTAAATTATTCTGTATCCCTCACTCTCCCCTCCTCACCCCCTCCCCTTACCTCTCCCCTCTCACACCTCCTCTCCCCCCTCTACACACACCTCCTCCTCAGACCTCCCTTCACCCTCACCACCCTCCCCTCCCTTTATTCTTCTTCCTCCTCCTCTCTTCCCCAGCAACTTCCATCTTCATCATCTACCCCCACCTAAATCCGCCCCTCCCTGCTCCTTCTTTCCCCTCCCCCTCTTTCTTTCCCCCTTCCCTTCCCTCCACCCTTCCCCTCACCGGCTGGGTTATTGCCTGGGTTACGAGGTTGCACCAGACTTGCTAATTGGCGCTCAAGGTCCAGATTCTTAGTGGCAAGTCACGTCTCTCCACCAATCACATCACGAGTTACTGTAAAACCTACGCCTCCTCTCCACCAATAACATCACGAGTTATTATAAAACCTACGCCTCCTATCCACCAATCACATCACAAGTTACTATAAAACCTACGCCTCCTCTCCACCAATCACATCACGAGTTATTATAAAACCTATGCCTCTCCTCCAATCACATCGCGAATACCTCTTTGATAATACATTCTCTCCACCAATTAAATGACGAGCTTTTTAAATCATATATCTCTCCACCAATCACATGACGACCTGCCTACACGTCATTCTTAGCGAAACACATAATGCCCTCATAGGAATTCAGGTAGGCAAAGGATCACCTGAAGATTAGACACCCTCGCCTATTTCACCTGAAGATTAACCACCCTAATGCTATCTGGGGAGATTAGGTTAGGTTAGGTTAGGTTAGGTTAGCTGGGTTGCCTAATCTTCAGGTGACTCTAAGAGACAACTTTTCGGCTCTCTCGTTAACCCAATACCTGGATTTTCTGACCTGACTGATAATATTTCTTTGGCGTGAGTAATTTTTGTTTTCAAGGAGGGAGATAGGAAGGAACTGGTTCACAAATAGGGTGGTGGACGAGTGGAACAAGCTTAGCAACTTTGTAGTAAGTGCGGGAACGCTGGAGAGTTTTAAAAGGAGGCTAGATAGATTCATGGATGATAGAGAGTGGTAGTAACTCTCGACAGGAGCTGCCATGCACAGGCCAACCGCCCTATTGCAGACTCCTTATTTTGTTATGTTCTTCTCATGTTGTTATGTAACTACAGTCAACGACCAGCTCTTGATTACATTTGTTTATAACATGTAAACAAACCGAGCTTTAAGGGACAACACATGATTTTAATTGTAATAAACCTTTGTACACGCACACACGCACACAAACACACACACACACGCACGCACAAACACACACACGCACGCACAAACACACGCACGCACACACACACACACACGCACACAAACACACGCACACAAACAAACACACACACACACACACACACACACACGACTCGTCATTGGCTAAGTGCTCACAAAGACGAATTCTGATTGGCTAAGTGGATAAACGTGAGTGGACGAGCACTAAGTGTTTACTCTACTCAGGAGTTTCTTAATGGGTAGGTGGGGGAGGGGAGGGAGGGGGAGGTGAGGGGAGGGGAGGGAGGGGAGGGAGGTGAGGGAGGGGAGGAAGGTGAGGGAGGGGAGGTAGGTGGGGGAGGGAGGTAGGTGAGGGAGGGGAGGAAGGTGAGGGAGGGGAGGTAGGTGGGGGAGGTGAGGGAGGGGGGAGGTGAGGGAGAGGAGGGAGAGGAGGTAGGTGAGGGAGGGGAGGAAGGTGAGGGAGGGGAGGGAGAGGGGAGGTGAGGGAGGGGAGGAAGGTGAGGGAAGGGAGGTGGGATGATAGGGAGATAAAAGGAGAGAGAGAGAGAGGATGTAATATGAAGGTGAAGGAAGGGGTGAGGGATGAGAGATGGAAGGAAAGAAGAGTGAGGAAAGTGATGCAGAGTGGAAAGGAAGTGGGGGGGGGGGAAGAGAGGGGGAGGAAAGAAGGGTAAATAAGAGATAGATAATTAGGAAGGAGGGAAGGACGAGAGGGAAGGAAATGAAAAAAAAAGAGAGAGAAAAGAGAAAGGAAGGTAAAAGATATATTTAAAGAGGGAGTGAGAGAAGAAGACCATTAAATGAAGGAGAAAGAGGAGAGAAGAAAGGAAAGGAAAGAGGAACGCGCACACACACACACACACACACACACACACACACACACACACACACACACACACACACGCACGCACACACACACACACACGAGAGAGGCACCATTGGCTGGGCTACAAAGAGGCTGGGTAACCTGAGTGAAGAGGTTAGAGCCCGTCCTGTTTATGGAGACGATACGAGTAGTGGGTCGTGAAGATAACACCTGTTTACTCACACCTGTAATGGCCCTCACACCTCTAATTAAGATAACACCTGTTTACTCACACCTGTAATGGCCCTCACACTTCTAATTAAGATAGCACCTGTTTACTCACATCGCTAATTAAGATAACACCTGTTTACTCACACCTGTAATGAAGACATAAGCTAGGTACCTACACCTGTAATGATTCCTCACATCTCTAACTAGGAGACAGAAAGGAAGGGAAAGGCAGGTATGGAACGGAAGGGAGTGGCACAGGTGTGGGAGGAAGAGGCACAGTTGTGGGAGGGAGAGGAACAGGTGTGGGAGGGAGAGGTATGAGGAAGTGCCTGCCACCATTAACAGAGGCAAGGGTCAGAGTTCACACGTACCCAGACAGTGTCACCAACGCCAACCATCTGGGCACCAGGGTCACATCCGGGGGGGGGGGGGGAGGGGGAAAGGAAGGGGGAGGGGAGGAGGGAGAGGGAAGGGGAAGGGTGTAGGTGGGAGAGGGAGGAGTAGAGGAGGGAGACAGGGAGAGGAAGGGGAGAGGGAGGGAAAAGGGAGGGAAGGAGGAGGGGGAGAAGGCGAATGGGGGAGTGAGAGGAGGGGGGATGGAGGAAGGAGAGGGGAAGGAGGAGGGGGAGAAGGCGGATGGGGGAGTGAGAGGAGGGGGGATGGAGGAAGGAGAGGGGGAGGAGGGGGAGGGGGGATATCAATTTTTCGCAAGGTCATCATTTCATCTCTATCATTACTTAGCAACATATATATTGCTCATTATAATTAATTAGTCATATAAAAAAATATATATATATTAAACTGAAATACGAATCTGACCCAACTAATCCAACTAACCCAACTAATCTACCTAACCCAACTAATCCAGCTAACATAACTAACCCAACACACACAAAAAAACTAATGAACCAAACTAACCTATCAAACCCAATTAACCTCAATAATTTAACTAATCCAACTAATTTAACTAATCCAACTAACCGAACTAATCGCCTTGGTAACACACTATTAATGTATTTGCGCCTCCACTAACACACATACATCTGATTAATGTATGAAGAAGTAGTTCATTCATGTCTTGTTTATTCACGACATGAAGGACACCCCCATCCCCACCCCCCATCCCCACCCCCCATCCCCACCCCCCCACTAATCCCCAGAAATAAACTGTACAGCAGAGTGAGTAATGTGTGTGTGTGTGTGTGTGTGTGTAGTGTGTGTGTGTGTGTGTGTAGTGTGTGTGTGTGTGCGTGTAGTGCGTGTGTGTGTGTGTGTGTGAAGTGTGTGTGTGTGTGTGTGTGTAGTGTGTGTGTGTGTGTGTGTAGTGCGTGTGTGTGTGTGTAGTGCGTGTGTGTGTGTGTGTAGTGCGTGTGTGTGTGTGTGTGTAGTGCGTGTGTGTGAAGTGTGTGTGTGTGTGTGTAGTGTGTGTGTGTGTGTGTAGTGTGTGTGTGTGTGTGTGTGTAGTGCGTGTGTGTGTGTGTAGTGCGTGTGTGTGTGTGTAGTGCGTGTGTGTGTGTTTGAACAAAGAGAGAAACGATGAAAACTATAAAAAGAGACGAAGAGGACAACAAGAGACAGGGCAAGGGAGGGGGGGGGGAGGTGAGGTGGGGAGGGGAGGAGGGGGAGGGAGGGGGACGAGGAGGGGGCGAGGATGGACAAGGCCGATGATTATTTCTCCTAGGACTGAGAAAACCCCCAAAAGACTATATTAAGATGTATCCTGTCGACTTAAAGGTGACATAGGATGCGTAAGGATGAAGGAACTCCCCTCAGTCCCCGCAAAAGAGTCCTAGTTCAGTTTGGGCGCCATCTTTGTTTACCGTATAGTTTCAATCACGTTTGGGGGGTGAAAAAAAAATTAACGTAGGAATCTTTTGAGAATCCTGTGTCGTTCAATCTGATATTGTCGGACGATTTCTGACATAAAAATATTTCTTGATAACTTTTAAATTATCTTTCGGAAGAATGATGACAAAACATGACAGACAGACAGACAGACAGACAGAGACAGACAGACAGACAGACAGAGACAGACAGACAGACAGACAGACACACACACACACACACACACACACAGTCGTCAAAACAGCACAAATTAATATAAATGATGACTAGCCCAATGTGCAAACCTGACCCGTACTTGGCACTCCTTGTTAATGGCCTGTTGCTTAGTGCCACTGATCTGTTGTTAGTGCCACTGATCTGTTGTTAGTGTCACTGATGTTCTGTTGTCTGTCAGTCAGTCAAACTCTCTCTCCCGAGGCAAAAATTTCAACCCATTAAATAACTTTTTTTTTTAATTACAAAATCTCGGAAATAATCTCAGATACAGCTGAAACAAATTACCCAGAACTAATGTCGTAATATTTCGTGTCATTTCTTTATTTCTTAGCTTTTGTGTACATTAAATCACGTCAGGATAAGCGAAACGATACGGGAAAATTTTAATGGTTTATGACACAGCGGCACACACACACACACTCACCTGACGCTACCTTATGTTCAGCCTCTTTGTTTAGTGTGAAAAGGTAACGTGATGTAATGTACGGTACTATGAGATGATCCTCTCTCTCTCTCTCTCTCTCTCTCTCTGATCTTTCAACGGATGGTACAATTTAAGTTGTTACAAGCATTTATTAAGTCACCTGTGGCACTGACTAAGTTACCTGTGGCACTGACTAAGTCACCTGTGGCACTGGCTAAGTTACCTGTGGCACTGACTAAGTCACCTGTGGCACTGGCTATGTGCTTATCACCTTTACCTGTGATATATCCGCATCAAAATCCCAAAATTATGTTCACGCCGGAATTCATGTATTTCATGTAAGCCGTTATTTAATTAATGAAATAAATTGCAAATTTATAACGCAACTGCACAATCGGTCATCAAATGCATAATTACATTTTACATAACGCATTTGAAAATTCATTCCGCCTCAGTTGTCGTGGTACAATACATTGCAAAAATATTTTATAGCGGTTCACAGCTCCCAGTTGTACCAAGGATGGTATAATGGGATAAAATATTAATACCGAGCTAAGGAACAATGTGAATACTGGAACAATGGAACAATGTCATTACCGTGCTATGGAACAATTTGGAATAAAATAGGTAGTAGTGCCAAGGAACACTGGTACACAATATCACTATAGTGGCAATCACCAATGGAACAAAAGACTACAGCGGTAAAAAGGAACAAAACATCAATTCTATACCATGGAACAATTGTACCAAATACACACACAGCAGTTCACACAGGTCTCCCTCCCCTAGTAGTTGTCACAGAACAGTTAAACGATGCATTCCAATGTTTCGCGTCTCACAATGGTATTAAGGAACAATGGAACACTTGGAACACCATATTTTACAGTCTTTTATGTATATACCTCTCACAGTCAGACCATGGAACAATAGTACCAAATAATGTACTTTGAGTCTGTCTTGTTCCACTGTTACGTTACGTTAGGTTAGGTTAGGTTAGACTCAAGGTTCAAGTTAACTGATCAACCACAATATGTGAGTGTCACCTAATATTACTTCAAGTCATAGCGTAAAATATTCGCCATTTTGTCATCGTGTGTAGCTCTCTCTCTCTCTCTCTCTCTCTCTCTCTCTCTCTCTCTCTCTCTCTCTCTCTTTATTTCATTCATCCTTTCATTATTCATCCACTTCTTCACCCCATTCACAGTTATTCACCCACTCCCTCATTCATCCTCCATTCTCTCACTCCCCAATCATTCACTCACTCATCCATTCACTCATTCGTTCCTTCGATCACTCATACAATCATTCATTCAGTCACTCTCCATTCATCTCATTCGCCTATCCACTCACTCACTCACGTCCTCACTCTACTAAATCCCTCCCACTCACTACCTCCCCCGGCCCTCCCACTCACTACCTCCCCGGCGCTCCCACATACTACCTCCCCTGGCCTCCCACTCATTACCTCCTCCCGGCCCTCCCACATACTACCTCCCTCCGGCCCTCCCACACTCTACCTCCCCCGGCCCTCCCACTCATTACCTCCTCCCGGCCCTCCCAAATACTACCTCCCTCAGGCCCTCCCACTCATTACCTCCTCCCGGCCCTCCCTCTCATTACCTCCCCCTCCCCGCCCTCCCACACAGCTGCCAAGGGTCACCCCAAACACATGAATGACCACCCACACCCTGAGGGCCACCGGAAGCTGCCATCTCAAAGACAACAGTTCAAATATGCCAGCGATGGTGCCACGTATAAAGGCACCTTTCTCAGCGTTGGTGCCACACGTAAATCACCGTACCCAGTAATTTTGCCACATTTGCGTCTTGCTCACCTTACAGATCAGATCAGGTCAGGTCAGGTCATGTCAGGTCAGGTAAGGGTGCCACATCTATAGTCAATTACTAGACCTTTTATCACTGTGTCCACTAAACATGTCCCCTTACTCTCTCCTACACTGGTGGTGGACAGATGACTCAGTGCTTCAGTAATGTTGACAAAACCTGAGTGATCTTATGACCACTTCTGTACAGGTGAGAAGATTAGACTACCGGAGTCCCAACACCTGGCTAATATCCCCAACCATTATTGCCTTCACCTGTAATTAAGGACAGGTATCGATATATTGAAACCTCCTCTTTAAGCTGTTAACAAAATGGTAAATGAATCTATTTCAACACCGAAATGAAATAATGTAGGAAAGACGTCACTCTAACACACACGAAAAACTTAATAGATGACCGCAGTGAATACAGCTGGTGCAGGGAAAGCAGGTAAGGTAGCCACTATTCTTATTTTCCCCACCCACCCACACACTTAATGTGGGCAGTCCAACTACGACTTCGGCGCAACAAAAAAAAAAAAAAATATTAAACATTTGGCCTACAATAACATGAATGAACACAATATAACAAATAATTATCACTTCATCTCTCCTCCCCACAACAACAACATGGGGTGAGCGGTCCACAGCTTCACGTGTGACAAAACAAAAACAAAATCTCTCTATCTATACGTCATAACAACACGGTAGTTTGTGTCTACTCCTTTACATCTACAACAAAATCCATCTCCTACGGTTCATACATTCATACAATACCAGTGTGTCAGTAGCTCTATATGTGTGTGTGTGTGTGTGTGTGTGTGCCTCTGTTGAAACAAAACTAAGAAGTCCTCCTGTGTACCTTTCATCGTAACAAGAGACGGTGAGCAGCCTCCCTCCCTCCCTCCCTCCCTCCCTCTATGTGTGAAACAAGGTGAGGGAAGTGAGCAGCTCCTCCAGCCCACGAGAGGACACAATCGAGAGCCCCCGTTCCCCTCCCCGCCAGGAACTGTCCTCTTGTGTTGAAAGGAACGTAACAAGACAGGTGAGGGCGCCCTTTGTGGCCTCTTCCGGTGACCCCCTTCCTCGGGTAAGACTCCCCCCCCCCCCCCCACAACCTTCTCCTCCCCCATCTGCTTCCTCCTTCTCTTCCTCTTCCTCCCTCTTCTGCTCCCCCTTCTCCTTTTCCTCCCTCCTCTCCACTTTCCTCCTCTCTCATCTACCCTGCCCCTTCTCCCTCATCTGCCCCTCCCTTCTCCTTCTCTCCTCACCCACCCTAACACCCTCCCTACCTCCCCATCCCCTCCTGCATACACCTCTTCCTCCCACTACTCACACCCCCCCTCCCCTCTCCCCCCCCCATACCTAGACTGTTGCTGGTTACCCTAGTCCCTCCCCCACTCACCCTCCTCTTTTTTAACCCTCTCCTCCCAACTTCCTCCCACTCCCCTCCACTCAACTTTCTCTCACTTCCCTCCCTCCACCTGACCTCTCCAATGCTCCTCCTACCACCATCCCTTCGATATCTCGTCCTAGTATCCTTATAGCCTTCCATTATAGCCCATCATCCTATTTCCTCAATCCTATACCTCAATCAATCCTACCACTATCCTCCGCTATCCTCACTTCACTATCCTCACCACACTGGACATTACCACAATATCTTACCAATTTTATCTTACTTTATTATCATCATCGTCATCATCATCATTGTTATTGTTATCGCTATCACCATCGTTACTCTGACCACTAAAGCAACACAGGTCGTCAAGGTGAAGTCGTTATCTTGGTCGTGCTAGTCGTCGGCCCGGGTGACTCACAGACCTTCTCACATACTTAAGACAACACGACCCTCTTAAAATACGACCTTATGAGTCCCTCCCTATCCCCAGCCTAGTGAGTAGCCCGTGCAGTACCAGACATGTCCGGTCAACAGTAACGATAAGAATATTAGCTGAAGGAAGAAACTACGACGATGTTATCAGATGTTAGGACAATATGCTATCTCCCCTCCCTTACCTCCTTTCCTCCATCACGTCCCTCTTCAATCAACTCCTCTACTCCCTCCTACCTCTCCATCTGTTCCTCCTCCCTACTTCCTTTCCTCCCTCACCTTCTAACTCCTCCCAATCTATTCCTCCCTCCCCCCCCCCTTTCTCTCCCTCCAGGGTGAGTCAGAGGGCCCACACAACACGTCTTGCCACACTTTGATCTCAGTTTCCGCCCTTAATGACTGGAGTGTTGTCACCCTCCCTAGTGAGAGGTGAGGCGCCCCACGGTGAGAGAAGAGGCACTCCTACAGTGAAAAGAACTAGGGTGAGAGGCTCCAGGGTGAGAAGAGGGACCCCTAAGGTGAAAAGAACCAGGGTGAGAAAAGAAGGACCCCTACGGTGAAAAGAACCAGGGTGAGAGGCTCCAGGGTGAGAGGCTCCAGGGTGAGAAAAGAAGGACCCCTACGCTGAAAAGAACCAGGGTGAGAGGCTCCAGGGTGAGAAGCTCGGGGGTGAGAGGTCCAAGGGTGAAACAGACTTAGGAGTGAAAGAAATAAAGAAAGAAAGATAGATCCATAGATACAACGGTGAGAAGCTCGAGAGAGAGAGAGAGAGAGAGAGAGAGAGAGAGAGAGAGAGAGAGAGAGAGAGAGAGGTGTTTCCAAAAGGTCAAAAGATACTTAAAAAAATCAAGTACTCAAATTCCTAAAACCCTTAAAAAGTCGAACCCCCTTTAAAAGTTTATCCCTTAAAACTTCTGCACTATATTACATTACATATAAGAGATAATACAATATACAGGTTATACAATAGACAGGTTATACAATAGACAGGTTATACAATATACATGGAAGAAAAGCCGAGTTACCATGACAACCAACAGGTTATATTCATCCGCCCATGTATGAGTAAAATAAAATAAAAATAATAACAAAAATAATGAGTTTGGACAAAAATCACATGTAAACAAAAAAAAAATATATTATGTTTTGAAAATGCAGCAAAATACGTGTGTTACCCCCCCCCCCCACACCCCCCCCCCCCCAAAAAAATCGTGAAATTTTAAATATTCTGAAATTCTGCTTCATTAAAATCCAAATATTCAGAGAAATAAAGTAAATAAAAATAAATAAAAAAATATATCAAATATTATGAAATTTTACTTAATTAAATAAAAAAAAATCCCCTTAAATAATTACACGAAACAGTTTCAGAACTCACTCAATATTTCTGATAATAAGAGTATATAGGTAGGATAGTTGGTTAATTAGAGTGTCAGTGAGGGAAGGTGAGAGTCTCCCCCCCCCCCCCCCCCCCCCCCAGAGCCTCAGTGGACTAGGAGGCCACAACACGGACAGGTGAAGATGGAGAACCTTAATTAACGATCAACCAGGAGATAATTTTCAACACTTTAGCCGGTAAATCTTGATCTCCAAAACCTTTCTTAAATTCGTCGGCGTAAACTGTTTTAAGGACGGACGGACGGACGGACGGACGGACAGACAGACAGACAGACAGACAGAGGTGATGCTATATGCCTCCCCTCATTTTCTATAACAGGAAACACAAAAAAACACATTAACAATAAGCATCATTTTACACACCTTAGGTCATATTATATTATGCCATATTTGACTTAAACCTTGCCATATTAGGCCATATTATACCCCCCTTTACTATTTCACTAAACCTAGATGATTTTATTCAGCACAGAGAGTGACCCGTACACAAGGGGTTAAGTTATATTTTATTAATAACAAAAAATAGAAATCCTGATTAATTAAAAAAATAATAATAATTTATTAACATTAGATCCTCTTTATTAACCTTGTAAATTAATTCACAACTGGTGGTTAATTACAACATGTGGTGAATTAAATATATATAACTCACACGACACACACACGCACACACACACACACACGCACACACGCACTGATAATAATGTTATGCCTCGCTAGATACTGATCACAACACCCTGAGTTATGATGTGATGAGTAACTGAGTACAACCACACCCCTGCAACGCACCTCACAACACCCAGCAACAACACATATGGCAACACAGATATACCCTATAACACACTCTTATGACGAGACACACACACACACACACCCTAACACAGATACACCTTACACCCACCGCCCACAAAAACACGGGGCGGGCTAAGAGGGCGGACATTTTTGCATGTGGTTTAAGTGGTCCGCTATCAGTGGCAAATGGTGGTGGCGCCGACCCCAAGCAACTTATCATGGTCAGCCCCGCCCACCTACACTGTCAACACGCTCTCTCTCAATTATTATTATTATATCAACTTGTTGCTCTCTCGCTCTCTCTCTCTCTCTCTCTCTTCGTCTCTCTCTTTCCCTTCCCCCTCTCTTCTCTTCCCCATCTCTCACCCTTCCCCCCCTTCTCTACACCCCTGTCTCCTTTCCTCTCACCCTCACTCTCTTCTTTCCTCCCCTCTCTCTCTCTCTCTCTCTCTCTCCCTCTCCTTCCCTCCCTCCCTCCCTCTTGAGTCGCGTCATTCACAAACGTCATAACTTGTCTGGGAGTCTTCATTCCTTATTTACGCTTCCTTGATACAGTCATTCGCGAGTTTCCTAAAGTGAAGAAACTGGGACAAAATTATTCATTCATAAACGTCTTAACTTGCATTCGAGTCAGTGTAATCGAGACGCCTCAGTGACAGCATTAAGACACGCTACAAGAAAACGTCTCACACACACACACACAGGACAAACGTTTTATCAGTCAAGTCAGGACAGGCGGGTTACTTATTGGTGTAAACGTTCATGGTTACATTAAAGTGTCTTCAAACTCTCCAAAATATGACCCTATACTAAGGTTATGGTAGCGAGACACACTTACAGCTATACACTCACTCACCAAGGCACTAATAACACACTCCACACATGACATCTATAATTATTAGTCCTTAAGATTTGCCCATCGCCTTTGAAGGTTATTATTTATCTATTCTTAATTACCTAATCACCCCCCCCCCTAATCACCCTCCCTTATTAACCTCATTATGGCCACCAAATTTACGGCACTATTAAAACACAAACAACTGTAATGTCTTCCCATCCTCGAGTGGCCGTCATCTTGGTTCACCCAGCAGGACAGTAAATAGAAATAAATTATAAAAAATACATTTAAAATACAATATATTAACAGAACTATATACTAAATTAGGTACTTTATTCGGATCTTGTAAGAACTACGATAAAAATACAGTACTGATGACTTGGGGATTTATATATTAATTAGATGTAAAAATATAAATACAAACACAAAAATTATGTAAAATTCCATAAAATATAATAATTAATGGGAGTGATTTAGTGATTTGGTGGTGGTGGTGGTGGTGGTGGTGGTGGATGGTAGTGGTGATGGTGGTGGTGGATGGTAGTGGTGATGGTGGTGGTGGCGGTTCTGGTGGTGGTGGTGGCGGTTCTGGTGGTGGTGGTGGATGGTGGCGGTTCTGGTGGTGGTGGTGGTGATGGTGGCGGTTCTGGTGGTGGTGATGGTGGCGGTGGCGGTTCTGGTGGTGGTGGTGGCGGTGGTGGTGATGGTGGCGGTTCTGGTGGTGGCGGTGGTGGCGGTTCTGGTGGTGGTGGTGGTGGTGGCGGCGGTTCTGGTGGTGATGGTGGCGGTGGTGGCGGTTCTGGTGGTGATGGTGGCGGTGGTGATGATGGTGGTGGTCATATAAGGAGTGACGGCAATGTTCCATACTAGTGTTGACACAGTGACGTCACAGGTTACGTAAGCCGCCGTTCAAGTGATACGCTTGTTGAGTGTTATACTACCCCTCCCCCCTCCTTACCCCCCCTCCTTCCCTACACCCCACCTCCTTACACCCCCCATTCCTCCCCTACACCCCACCTCCTTACACCCCCCATTCCTTCCCTACACCCCACCTCCTTACACCCCCCTCCTTCCCTACACCCCACCTCCTTACCCCCCTCCTTCCCTACACCCCACCTTCTTACACCCCCCATTCCTTCCCTACACTCCACCTCCTTACACCCCCCCATTCCTCCCCTACATCCCCCCCCCATTCCTTCCCTACACCCCACCTCCTTACCCCTTCCCCCATTCCTCCCCTACACCCCACCTCCTTACACCCCCTCCTTCCCTACACCCCACCTCCTTACACCCCCCCATTCCTTCCCTACACCCCACCTCCTCACCCCTTCCCCCATTCCTCCCCTACACCCCACCTCCTTACACCCCCCATTCCTTCCGTACACCCCACCTCCTTACCCCTTCCCCCATTCCTCCCCTACACCCACCTCCTTACACCCCCCATTCCTCCCCTACACCCCACCTCCTTACCCCCCTCCTTCCCTACACCCCCCATTCCTCCTTACACCCCCTCCTTCCCTACACCCCACCTCCTTACACCCCCATTCCTTCCCTACACCCCACCTCCTTACCCCTTCCCCCATTCCTCCCCTACACCCCACCTCCTTACACCCCCCATTTCTTCCCTACACCCCACCTCCTTACCCCTTCCCCCATTCCTCCCCTACACCCCACCTCCTTACACCCCCCATTCCTTCCCTACACCCTACCTCCTTACCCCCCCCCATTCCTCCCCTACACCCCACCTCCTTACCCCCCCATTCCTTCCCTACGCCCCACCTCCTTACACCCCCCCATTCCTCCCCTACACCCCACCTCCTTACCCCCCCCCCATTCCTCCCCGACACCCCACCTCCTTACCCCCCCATTTCTCCCCTACACCCCACCTCCTTAACCCCCCCCCCCCCCATTCCTCCCCTACACCTTCTTGCCTTTAGCCTTTAACTATTTATCAAACTCATTTACAAATTATACCTTTTTTTCCTTAATATTGTCGTTTTATTCGTGATTCATATAATTACAAGTCAAAAGTAGCTAATGATTATAATTGTTCATATAATTATACCCTAATTATATGTATATCTTTATTACCCATCATAAATCATAATGTTTTTAATATAATTTCAATGTTTAATATAATTTATATATTTACTTGTTATATATATCTTTTACCCTATAATTTACACACACACAGCTCAGTACTTTGCTTGAGTAACACAGAGACAGAGAACCAGACAGATAAACAGAAAAACAAACACACAAATTAACATACCCTTCATAGATCAAACGAGATATAAACACAAAAAAAAACACACAAAAAAAACAGTAATATCCACCACCACCACCACCACCACCACCACCATCACCACCACCGCCCCCACCACCATCACCACCCCCACCACCACCACCATCATCACCACCACCATCATCACCACCACCATCATCATCATCACCACCACCACCACCACCACCATCACCACCACCATCATCACCACCACCATCATCACCACCACCACCCCCACCCCCACCACCACACTCACTACTACTACTACTGATCATTGCTCTACATTACCATTCTAATTCAGCGTGGCAGGCAGAGCGAAGCGCGGGGGAAAACTGCATAACCTTATCAATTACCCTCACTTACACGCCGCCCACGCCGCCCACTACTAATATGGCCCTACTAATTACGGCCCCCACAATGTTTACATCAGCTAACGTTGCCAGATGAAGGCGTGCCCCTGTCTAGTCGTCCCTCTCACCACCAGCCTCACATCACCTTGTTGACTTGATAACACTGGTGCCACTTGTTGTGTATTAAATGTAGCCGATGCCTGTGATGGCCATACTGTCTTATGGGAAGTTTAGCAACGATAATGATAATGATACGAGGGTTCATTAAAGTACCTCTTAATTGGCTATTTTAAACATTGCGTATAATATATAATCAGAACCATCAATAAAAACACCAAATTTCAACCATTTTTCACCAACTAACTTGAGACCTTATGTGCGGGTTCACTTTATATCAAACACGCGATACATCTAATACATCCCCGAACGTCTTTAAATCTTCTATCAATGACAACTACTCAACTCGTTCAAGCTCCCGTTACTGTCAAGTTCTCGGGGAGGGGGTCGAGGGAATGCCACCCAATCACCACCCAGCCAGCCGCCCATCCTCTAGGTAGTCTAGGGGGTGGGATGGGTGGTAGGGTGGCATTTCGTTGGAGGGACACAACTGAGGATATTATTATACGGAGTCCTTAAACTGTTGATCCGTAACTACAGTGAGGGAAAACACACACACACACACACACACACACACACACACACACACACACACACACACACACACACACCAATTTACAGTAGGTACAAAAAAAAACTCCCGTAATTTATCCAGACTGAAAAATCCATCACTTTTTTTTTCCCCATTAAAAGTTAAATAAACCTCACCTGCCTGACCTGATAGACCCTGTAATTAAGAGAACGTGATCAAACACATTCTGCCCGTAGCGACAGTCATTAGCGCGTAAATTAGACAATAATTGTAATTACAGACTGCGTGATTAATTGATTGTCATTAAAAAATAACTTTCCCGGGTGGGCGGTGGGATTGACTCGTTCACGGTGCTGGCTCGATCTATAGTGTTTTATTTATTGTATTCTCCTTTATACACACACACACACACACACACACACACGCACACACACACACCTGGCCCCTACACCTACAGGAGACCATGACTTAGTACTCACGTGAAGACCACTTACCACCCACCCTCCCTCAGCCCACCCACGTCGGCCATACAGATGCTTAAGAGATTCGTAAAGTGAATATTCCTCGTAAGTTAAGATGTAACGATACACTTAATTAGTTGACTTAAGGTAAAATACAAAATTAGTCTGAAAAAAGTGGAATTGAAATCATACTGAACTTCAACTTACAATCAGAAGGGGAGTCAAGGAAGAGGAGGAGGATAAGGAGGAGAAGGATGAGGAGGAGAACAAGTAGGAGGTGGAGGAGGAGGAGGTTGAAGGGTTGGAAACATGTAAACACGTGCCACATCCTCCTCATGGATGACCCCCAACACGTAAACAAATGCAAACAAAGATGAAGAAATTGTCTTATGGTAACTTGAGTCTGGTGACCTTCCATAATGTCTTAAGTTTAACATTTTTAGCAACAGATAAGGTAGGGTAGGGTAGGGTAGGGTAGGGTAGGGTAGGTAAGGTAAGGTAAGGTAAGGTAAGGTAAGGTAAGGTAAGGTTAGGTAAGGTAAGGTAAGGTAAGGTTGGGTTGGGTATTGATTCTGTACTTCAGCTTAAGTTTATTTACGAGAAATATTAATCGTATCAACTATATGAGAATCAGGACCTTTGAGTCATTATCATAAGGTAATTCTTCCTTCCTTCAATTACGTTCTTTGTTATTGTTTTTGTTGTTGTTGTGGTGGTGGTGGTGGTGGTGTTGTTTTTGTTGTTATTGTTGTGGTGGTGGTGGTGTTGTTGTTGTTGTGGTGGTGGTGGTGGTGGTGTTGTTGTTGTGGTAGTAGTGCTTTTGTCGTTTTTGTCGTTTTTGTTGTTGTTGTTCGTTCACATGGACCTACATACCACTGTTATCTTATCGGAATATTAATGAACAAGATAAGTTCTCCACGTGAACGACTATCTTGGTCGACCCACTGATGTTGTTGCTGCCCTCGATGGAAAGTCAGTCAGCCCAACAGCTTCCCCCAAACTGATAGGCCCCGAACCCTTGTACCCGAGTATCCCTGAAGTGTGTCCTCACCACCTGGCCAACGTATTAACTCACCGTTCTGCCTTCTAATTGTCTCCAGGTGCGAGAGAATCAAGAGTAGGTCATAAAGTACAGGTGCCTTAGTAACCACGCGGTAATGCTTATCCTCAAGGTGTTGTCTTAACCTACATGTGAATAGAACTGTACACACACACACACACACACACACACAGCCTCGGTGACGCCTTCAACACAAATATATATTTATCTACTGCTTAATATCGCTCCGTCACTCACTCACTCACTCATACTCACACACTCACAAACACACTTTTTGTAATAGTTTCTTAATACACACATGAATAATAAAAAAAAACACACCTGAATATTTCTACCTCTTAACGTTGAACACATAACAGGTACACAATTAATTAACTTCCTGCAGAAGAATGAGATGACAACAAGACGTGACCCACAACAAGAAGTGACCCCACAACAAGACGTGACGCACAAGACCCAAGCTACTGTACACCTTAAGAGTGACACCAATACGAGGAACATGGGAAGACCTCACACAGGCTTCATAACCTTAATATGCTGACGAGACTATTATTATCTACGTCTTCTGCTGTAGGAGAGGGGATGGGGGGGAGGGGGGAATGGGGGAGAGGAGAAAGGTCTGAGGGGGGAAGGAAGAGGTCTACGAGGAGGAAGGGGAAGAGTGGGGAGGAGGCCTACGAGGAGGCAGGGGGAGAGGGGGGGAAACAAGTATGCGGGGGGGGGGACGAATACAGGAGGTTGGTAGACTACAGAAGGAGAAGGGGGGGGGGGCAAATCTAAAGCGATGTGAGAGGAAAGAGGGGAATGTTAGAGGGAAGGAAAGGCCAGAATGAGATGATGGAGAAGGATGGAAACGAGAGAGAAAGAGAGACGGATAGGGGTCAGATCAGAGGTGAGGGAGGAGGGGAAGGTTAGGGAGAGGTGAGGGGGTGTTGATGTGTAGTCTTCAGTCTACCTTGGCAGGGTGCTTGACCGTTCATCTCCCAAGTATGTGACCCTCGTCAAGTGTGGGTGAGGTGAGGTGAGGCACGTAACACCTCCACCCCTCCTTCTAACCCCCCTTCACCCCCATACCCCTCCTTAACCCCCAACCACCTCCCCTTGTACTGCCCCCCCGCCCCTCCCAGGATATTAAATTGCACACTTATCACCTCCTGGCTCATAAAAAATAATTCACTTGGCTCACCTGTGCAAAATAATTACTATCAGGTCTAAATTAATGAGTTATTTAAAAGCTTTGCCCTCGCTCATTGCCTGTCCGCTTCTCGCCAGGCCAGATCCACCCCAGGCTACCTGCTCACCTGTGTCACCTGCTGTTTAATAACTAGGTGGAAACCAGGTAGTTACCCTTGATATCAGGTAAATCTGGGAAGGTTCACACACACACACACACACACACACACACACACTCAAATACTCTCACACTCACACGCACGCACGCACACACACAAACACTCTCGCATAATCACATTCTCACACACACACACTTCCATTCACACACTTACTGTCATATACACACACTCACACACACACACTTTCACATTTAAACTCTCACACACACACACACACACACACACACACACACACACTTTCACATTTAAACTCACACACACACACACACACACACACACACACACTTACATACAAACGCTCTCACTCTGGACGCTTAGTTTCTGTAGATGTTGATATGTTTCACGCTCTGATAACTTCCCTATACCCGGCTGGCGTTCCTCAAGGCTCTGTCATCTTACCCACACTGTTTCTGGCCTTCATCAGCGACTCAACAAACCCTCGTCCAACCTCTCTGCCGACTACTCTGGTCTCCACTCTCCCATCTCATAAGAATGCCACTCTGCTTTCACCCACCAGTCACTTGCTGTAGACCAGACCATTATGCTATCAGACTTAACTCTTGTCTCGGGTTTCCATCTAGGTTTCGACCTCTGATATTAGTCATCATTTTATTAAACAAATGAGATTCGTGTTTCTCATCTTTCCATCGTCTAATTAAAGCTTCATTTGTTTCTCATATTTCAGAATGCTCGACACTGGTTATTCTCCTGATTTGGAGTGCCATTCTCACCTATGACCTGTAGTGCCATTCTTACCTCTTGACCTAGAGTGCCATTCTCACCTATGACCTGTAGTGCCAATACTTTTTTTTCCTCATAGGTCACCCATAAGTCACTCTCATAGTCAGTCTACACCTGCACCTCACATCATTCGTATTGTTTCCTTCACACTCACTTCTTCTCTTCTATCATTCCTTCATTCCTTCATTCCTTCAATCAAAATAATGTACTTCTTAACAATGCTTTATCAACAAGTCATATAAAAACATAAAGATGCAGGTGTATAGATGCTGAGACAGGTGAGTGTATAGATGCTGAGACAGGTGAGTGTATAGATGCTGAGACAGGTGAGTGTATAGATGCTGAGACAGGTGAGTGTAATATTAAGTCATATAAACAGATGAGACAGGTGAACAGGTGAGATACAACGTGAAGATGAGAAAAACCAGATTACAGGTGTGTGTGTGTGTGCGCGCGCGAGAGAGAGAGAGAGAGAGAGAGAGAGAGAGAGAGAGAGAGAGAGAGAGAGAGAGAGAGAGAGAGAGAGAGATTTTTAACAGTTTAAGTAGGGAAATACGAACGAAAGGTTAAATTCGTAAGATAGATTTAATTTAGCTTTGACAGGTATAAACGAGTAAATGTTAGAATTAAGACCCCCCAGTATCATGCTAAAAGGACCCCAGTATCACGTTAGAAGGACCCCAGTATCATGCTAAAAGGACCCCAGTATCACGTTAGAAGGACCCCAGTATAATGCGAGAAGGACCCCAGTATCAAATTAGGACCCCAGTATCACGTTGGTAGGACCCCCAGTATCAATATGGTGGAGATCCTGTTGAGGTAGAAGGCAGGACCAGTGAGGGGGAAGGGGGGGGGAGATGGGTGGGAGGGAGGGGTGAGGGAAGGGAGGGAGGGAGGGAGGGAGGGGGGAGATGGGTGAGAGGGAGGGGGGAGAGAAGGGAGGGAGGGAGGGGGGAGGGGGGAGGGAGGAGGGGGGAGGGAGGGAGGGGGGAGATGAGTGGGAGGGAGGGGGGAAAGAAGGGAGGGAGGGAGGGGGGAGGGGGGAGAGATGGGTGAGAGGGAGGGGGCAGAGAAGGGAGGGAGGGAGGGAGGGGGAGGGAGGGGGGAGGGGGGGGAGATGGGAGGGGGGGAGGGGAGAGTTGCCTTATTAAATATACACAGGTCGAGCGAGTTATTGACACCCCCACACCCCCCCCCCCCCTTTCCCCTTTCAAGAGCCCCACTCAGAAGGTTCGTGTCAGCTAGTGTCAGGTAGTGTCAGGTCGTGTCAGATAGTGTCAGGAGGAGGAGGCGGCATCAAGGGGGTCACTTCATAACTCCGATATACAAACATTATCTCTCCAACATTTAGCCTCGATTCGTGTATCAATTTTCTTTATATCAATTCTATTTAACTTTTTTTTTTTTTACTTTTATAACTTCAAGTATCACATTTATATAATTCTTACAGATATACATCACATCTGGTACTCAAATTCACAACTGGTACTCAATCTTACACCTGGTACTCAATCTCCCACCTGGTACTCAATCTCACACCTGGTACTCAATCTCCCACCTGGTACTCAATCATCCACCTGGTACTCAATCATCCACCTGGTACTCAATCTCACACCTGGTACTCAATCATCCACCTGGTACTCAATCTCACACCTGGTACTCAATCATCCACCTGGTACTCAATCTCACACCTGGTACTCAATCATCCACCTGGTACTCAATCTCACACCTGGTACTCAATCATCCACCTGGTACTCAATCTCACACCTGGTACTCAATCTCCCACCTGAGTACGTATTCGATCTCAAGTGCCTCAGTGTTGACTTTCCTTAAGGTACTGTACTTCAAGACGGTCTTCTGAAGCACCTCAAAGGCTCCTCCGTTCATATCACAACATAATCATCACCCCTCCCCACCCGACCCCACCCGACCCCACCTCACCCCACCCCACCCCCCCCCCCCCACCCGTCGTCGTTCCCATCTGTTGCCTAATTAAACGCGAGACGGAATTAAAGTCGTCAGGGGAATGGTTATGTTCTCATCTCGACCTTGACTGATTTTAAGTGACCTTTGACCTTTGACCTCATAACTATCCAAAATCTTAAAGGCTTATTTATTATTATCAGTAGTAGTAGATATTTAATTTTAAGGTGGCTATTGAGGGAGGATGGAGGCCACGTTAAAAAAAATAATAGTAGTAGTAGTACTAGTAGTAGTAGTAAGCAGTAGTAATAGTACCTGTGAATGTTGTGTGTGTTAATGTAACTGAAATGCCCAAAGTAGAAGTGAAGTTAGTGTGTGGAGAAGAAGGCTATGTATGTACGAAAGGACGGACAGACAGACAGACAGACGGACGGGCAGCACCACGACTCAATTCCCCTCCCCCTCCGTTTCCCTCGCTTCCCCTCCCATCCCCCTAAAATGAACCTATTCAACTGGGGGGGAGGGGGGATGGGGGGGGGATCACCGACCACAGCCACGAGTCATGCAAACCTCACCATCAACAGATAAGCAATACACAGACATGATCCTCCTCCTCCTCTGGTCCAGCTGAAATTACCACACACACACACTGTACATAATTACCACACACACACTGTACATAATTACCACACACACACACTCTACATAATTACCACACACACACACACTGTACATAATTACCACACACACACTGTACATAATTACCACACACACACTGTACATAATTACCACACACACACACTCTACATAATTACCACACACACACACACTGTACATAATTACCACACACACTGTACATAATTACCACACACACACACACTGTACATAATTACCACACACACTGTACATAATTACCACACACACACACTGTACATAATTACCACACACACTGTATATAATTACCACACACACACACACACACTGTACATAATTACCACACACACACTGCACATAATTACCACACACACTGTATATAATTACCACACACACTGTACATAATTACCACACACACACACACTGTACATAATTACCACACACACACTGTACATAATTACCACACACACTGTATATAATTACCACACACACTGTACATAATTACCACACACACACACTGTACATAATTATCCCTTGGTGTTAAAAAATATCATTTATCTTCGTTAAATTCAATGATAATCTTCCCTACTCTTACACCTGTACAGTGGATTAACTATAGACAAGAAGCCCAGATCTATTAAAACATTGCCGATGACTTTTTTATTTTAGCTTTCGTGGATATATACACCTGTCTTGTTCCAGCTATAGCAGGTGTACACAAGACACTAGTTCAGATATATATAAGGATTCAGCCTCTCCCTACAGGAAATAACTTGAAGGATAACTCAAAGAAAACTGCTGGTCTCTACAACATTTAGATTTTAAGGTAACCAGGATCTAGACACTGATGGGTTAAGCCGCCTTTAATAAACATACTGTATATCCATCGTTAAATGTCAGAAGATCCGGAAATTATACTGGGATATACTTAACCTAACCTCAGTGTGATGGCAAGATACCTCTAAGTCGGCAAGATACCTCTAAGTCGGCCTCTCACTGATGACCTCTTGACCAACCGCCAAAGAGTTCCAGGAACACCTCACACACACACACACACACACACACACACACACACACACACACACATTCATAAAACCAAAATACAAACGTAAAAAGAAAACAGACACAAACAAGCAAAACGAAAACCAAACAATATAAACAAACAAAGACAGACAAACTAACTTAAGAACAGACAGACAGACAGACAGACAGACAGACAGAGATAAATGAATCACTGGCTCTAAGAAGAATTTATTTGCAATAGACGACATTTAAGATGAAACTAGCGGAGACTGGACCATATCTCACCCAGTGCTCTTATGTGTAAACAAACAAACCTGACAGGGAGTGTTGCGGGGATAACAACTCTGGTTAAACAAATACAATGAGAGCTAAGTCACTCGTCTTCTGTACACACAAACATACAAGCAACAAATATACACACACGTTACGCACACACACATACATACATACACACGTTGCGCATACACACATACATACATACACGCGTACATACAGTACACACACACATACCGTTTAGATGACAACCCCTCCCTTGTGTACATCACATGTGCACGGAGCCACACTAAACATGCAGCGTTATGTAAGCTACACGACCATGTATATACACACACACAGTCATGTACGCATTATAAACACTTAACCCTTACATCTTAAATCATGAGCGTAACTATGTACGAATTGTGTGTGTGTGTGTGTGTGTACGGATCAACCCTAAATACATGCTGTTTTGTAATCTCTCTCTCTCTCTCTCTCTCTCTCTCTCTCTCTCTCTCTCTCTCTCTCTCTCACACGCAATTTTTTTTCCATTAGGCGTATTAAGTTTTGCCTTACAATTACTTACTGACCACTCGAGATGCTTCCCTCATACGCAAATCTCTACACGACCACATGTACGCATCAGTGTGTGTGTGCACATATCTGGATCAGGATAATGCGCAGAGGCACATAATGAATGGAGGAGATAATGGGTAATATAAGGGACTGAGAGGTAACATAGCTAATGGGGATACTAGAGGGGGACAAAAAATGGGTGTAGATAATGGGTAGAGGAAAAAATGGGTTTGGATTATGGGTAAAGCCAAAACTGAATGTAGATAATGGGAAATGTCAAAAATAGGTGGAATTAATGGAGTAATGGTAAGGGACTAAAAATGAAGATAATGCGGACAAAAAATGGGTGGTGAGACTAATGGGGGATGAGGGATACTCTCTTATTAAGTAAATCATTTAGCAGAAAGCATAAATAGGATGATAATGGAAAGAAAATGGGAAGGGACATCGAATGAAAGGGGGAAAATGGGAGGGAGATGATGAGGATTATCATTATACTCTTCTCTAATGGGGCAGGGGAAAGAAAACCAACCACAATAGAGATGATAATGGGTGAATGAGTGACAAGCAGATGGTCACCCCTTAACAAGATACAAGGTAATGGTTAAAAGAAACAGCTCAATGGAAAGGGGGGAAATAGGTAGGAATAATAGGATAATAGGAGACTAATGGGAAAATAAAGGGAAGTGTGTGTGTGAGGGGATAAAACCACTTACTGAAGACGAGAGAGAGAGAGAGGCCAGATGATAATGGGGAGGTACAAAAAATGGGTGGGAATAATGGGGGTAATGGGAGGAGGCGTCCACTTACTCAGGACCTCAGAAGAGCGAGAGTCAGGAGGGATGAACCTCATTACATTTACATATCAATTGCAGTCCTTCATTAACGATGGCAGTAACGTAGGGGCGAGGGGCGAGGGGAGAGGGGGGGAGGGGTGGTTGAGAGGGGAGGGAGGGGTGGTTGAGAGGGGAGGGAGGGGTGGTTGAGGGGAGAGGGAGGTGGTTGAGGGGGGAGGGGTGGTTGAGAGGGGAGGGAGGGGGGGTTGAGGGGAGAGGAAGGGGTGGTTGGGGGGAGAGGTGGTTGAGGGGGGGGAGGGAAGGGTGTTTGAGGGGAGAGGGAGGGAGGTAGAGGGGAGAGGGAGGGAGGTTTAGGGGAGAGGAAGGGGTGGTTGAGGGGAGAGGGAGGTGGTTGAGGGGGGGAGAGGTGGTTGAGAGGGGAGGGAACGGTGTTTGAGGGGAGAGGGAGGGAGGTTGAGGGGAGAGGGAGGGGTGGTTGAGGGGAGAGGGAGGGAGGTTGAGGGAAATGGAGTGGGGTTGGTTGAAGGGAGAGAAAGTGTCATATAGTAAAAGGTATGGGAGATTGATGGGAATGGAATGGATGATGGGAGGTGGAGAAGAGGGGTGATAGAGACGTGGATAGTGGGAGGAGATGATGAAGGTGGGGGAGAAGGAGGGGTGATGGAGGTAAAATGGGGGAGGGGGGTGGTTGAGGGAAGGAGAATAATGTATGGGGAGGAAGGGAGAGAGAGAGAGGGGGAGGGAGGATGGTTGGAAGGAGAGGGAGATAGATGATGGAGAGGAGGATAGGTGGCTGAGGGGTGGAGGGGAGAGGAGGAGGGGGAGGAGGGGGAGGAGGGAGAGAGAGTGAATGAATAAGTAGAGAAGAGGGGGAGAAATGATGGACGGAAAGAAGGGGTGATTGTACGGATGATGAAGGGGAAGAGAGAAAAGAAGGGATAATGGAAGGAGAGAGAAAAGAAGGGGATAATGGATCAGCCAGGTGCACATTTTAGGTACCAACTG